>JAXBDA010004287.1:4012-29730 GCA_036023075.1 Gaultheria prostrata | reverse complement strand
CAATATGGATCTTGTTTGATAGTTCTCAATGAGTACTATTAAACAAAATTTTCAAAATTGTAAAACACATTATAGATTGAGAGATATAAGTAATTGAAAAATGGCACGCAAACCCGTAAATGGACAAGAAATTCGGGACAGAGGGAGTAATGTTTAACTTTTCATTTTGGGCTGTCCTTAATGAGTATGTGTTTTGAAAAGTTAGTGGGTACATTTCCTATTTTGTCATTAAAAATAGATTCCTTTTTGAAAAGTTAATAGGTATTATTATATTGATAAAGGTAAGTAGTGGAAAGTAGATGTAAAAATTGTAAAAATTAAAGTGAGAGAAAATAAATTGAAATTTCAAGACAACACACTTAAAAATGGACGAAGTGAGTACCTTTTGCAAATAGCTCTTTGCACACTACCACCACCAATACGACAGCCACCTACAAATAGTAGGCAGTTTCATTCATCGGCTAAAGATAATTTTCGTCTATCGACAATAATCTCTGAATTAAGGTTGCATTGTTGACTAGCGCGGGCAATTTCATATACTCCATTGATTAATGATAATTTTCTTTGGCCACGGTAATCTATGAAATAAGATTAGGGATGACAATTCCGGCCGACCTGATCTGATCCGATCCGTCACCGCCTTGTTCGGATTGGAGTTTGGGGGATTTTTTTGGGGATCGGATCGGATCGGATTTGGAGGAAATTTTTATTAAAAAATCGGGGATTGGCTTGGAGGAGGTTCTACATACCCCCGATCCGTTCCGCGACCCGTTCTCATACCCGGTTTTTATTACACATCTAATATGTTATTCACATTTAGACCCCTTGAATTATTATTAATTGCTAGGGTTTCCCCACTACATATATTAGTTTACACATAGTAATACACTTCATTATTCACAACTTCATTCTTCACATTCTCAAATATAATCAAACCTAATTTAGTTGGTAATTCTAGACTATTATGTAATTTTATTTGGTTAGTTGGGATTTTTGGTGAAAATTTGCAAATTGTCGCCATGTTTTTTATTATTTGGTGGTTTAGATATCAAATATATTGGTAAAGTCGAAGGGATAATTTTCTAGATTTTTTTATTTTTTATTGGTTTAGTAACTTTTGGATTGCGGCAGGGATCCCTGATCTCCATTGGAGTGGGGATGGAGGGTGGAGATGATTCCTCGTTAGGGGCGAGGATGGAGGTAGATATGAGGTTCGGGGATTGGAGGCAGGGATGGACAAATCCGTCTCCATTCTACCCCGTTGCCATCTCTAATTGGGGTTGACTAGATATATACCATCCGTGACAATCATTCCGGTTATCGAGAAATATCTCTGATAAATGATGTGTCTACCTATTTCACCTTCTCGATTACCAGTTAATCACAAGAAAAGTATGAACGTGCATTGGGGCAGCTAGTTACTCGCGATAAATCCTTTTTATTCTTTAGCCCCAACACACCTGGACAGAGGAGAGAGAGGAGACAACCAATGCTCTTAATATTCGATTCGAAAGAGAGCGTGGGGAATATTTGGGCTTATCATCCGTCATAGGGAAATCAAAGTGGGCTGTATTGGGATGGAAGGAGTCCAAGACCAAGTTGGGAATGATGTTTTACATAAGTTGGTGCTAATGGCAATGCTTAACTACGTTATGCAGTGCTTTCTGTTGCCAAAGAGTTTTTGTCAAGAGCTTTGCATGCCATTAGTAGGTTTTGGTAGGGAAGTACGGAAGGAGAGAGAAAGCTTCACTACATTACTTGGGCTACAATGGGCCATAACAAAGCTTTGGGAAGATTGGGGTTTCGCGACATCCATGCCTTCAACTTAGCCTTTTTGGTTAAACAAGGACGACAGTTACTACAAGGAAGGCCTACTCTTTTTCAGAAATTTTTCAAAGGCAAGTATTTCCCGAACTCCTCCTTTTGGGATGCAAAATGCCTGCGAGGCGGGAACGGCCTCTGGGCTTGGCGAAGCATTATAGCGGGCATGGATATTCTCCACAAGGGATGTCGTTGGCGTGTTGGTGATTGGAAATTTATTAAGGTATAGTCTGACCCATGGCTACAACGGTCCTACACTTTCAAAGTCGTGAGTAAACAGCCAAATATCAACTCCTCATCATAAGTAGTAGAGAACGTCTGATAATGACCTACAAGTTTGGAAGGAGAATCTGGTTAGAGCCATTTTCATTAAAGAAAGTGCTGATACTATCTTTCCATGCCTATTAACAAACATCAGACTCCAGACAAAGGTGTGTGGCATTACACAGTGGATGAATGATTCAAAGTTCGATCAGTATACTAGGTGGCAAAATCACTTGCGATGCCTAGACAGTCCCAAGAAAAGAGGGGTCAAGTTCGGGTGGAAACACCCTTATGAGATGGCAAGAAATCTAGAGGATCCCAACCCCAAATAAGGTATGGCATTTTATTTGAAAGTGTTTATATAATGCTATTGCGGTTCTAGCTAATTTGCATCGTAAAGGCATTGACGTCGACCCTCTATGCCCAATGTGTCATAAGGAGTGCGGGACTATTGAACATGTTTTTTTTCCGGTGCAAAAAGACTAGGGAGTTATGGAAATTATCCCAGGTTAAATTCAGCCCTTCTGTAGAGTGGAAGGACATGACCTTCAATCAGTGGTGGTCCTCCTGCTCTTTGTGACCACATGGCTATGGGAGCAATCGGGAATCATTAGCACTCGATCGAGTCATTATTATGTTGGTTTCTCTGGAAGGGGAGAAACAAATTTTACTTCGAGTGACATGCCTGACTCCTTTGAATATTCTAGAAAATGCATTGGAAGCTGGGCGTTAGTTTATTGATATTTACGGGGCATCCTCCACCTCAACGGGAGATGCAAACTTAGGCTAAGCCACCGACGGGTGTTACTAAAATCAATGTTGATGGTGCAGTTGATAAACAATCGGCTATTGTGGCTTAGTTGTGCGTAACACAGAGGGCTATTGAGTTGGGGTGGCCATGGATTAGCTTGCTAAATGAGTAGAAGAAGGGTTGCACGATTCTATGAAGGAATTAATATAATTAGTTAGCTACATGGCATCCCGTCACTTACAGGATTTCACTTTGAGTGAATTTTCTTTGCAACGAGTGCAATCACATAATTAGACAAACCAAGTATTTTCTTATATTTTAAAAATGAATAATCTTTGAGATGCTCAGTCAAGAACAATAGCACACAGAATCCAGAACCAAGTCAACCGATCAATTTCTTTCATCGCTTATTTGGCTGGAAATTTACAGTCTGTTCTGTCTTCCTAAAGGCGGTCACTGTGGTTGTTAAGGTTTAAATCCCGCATGATGTCACCCTATTATTGGTATGGGTCATGTTGTCTGGTGTTCATGCTACCTTTTCAAATGCTGCCTTTCCTTAGCGTTGATTCTATGGCAAGTCGTTGGGAGCACACATTGGTTTCTCTGTTTCCGTTGCAAATGAAGCTGAAGTGGCTTGGATGGAAGAACTATCTGGGAATTATGTTGAGTTTTAGGGAGATGCTCAACTGTTTATCAAATTTGCTTGGGGATATTCATTCCACTCACAAATCGATCCCTGCTTATCTCGAAGATACAAACCAGTTCAAAATTGTATATGAAGTTGGTCTATATGCCTTGATTCCTAGACAAGCTGATTGGTGATACATGAGATGACATCGCAGATTTTAATTGAGAAGTCCTCTACTTCCTTCTAAGTAGATGATGTTTTTTTTTGGTACATAACCAGCAAATGAATTGGATATGAGTGATTGTGCGAATTGTGTTTTTCATTTGCTGCTTTGGTTATTTATTTCTTTTGGTCTTCTCGTATTCTCTCTATCTTATATTGGCTCAACCCTCCTCCCCAAAAAAATAGATCAGTCATAGCGAGAGATAATACTCAATGGTTTAGCAGGGCAGTACAGACACTATCAGCATGCTTCTTCTTCGCCGCCCGGCAAGTACCCACCTTTCATCATTAAGCCGTACCCCTCATCGGCCTCGCTGAATCATGCCAAGTCTAAGAAGATTGCATGAGAAATTACGGTCAAGCAATGAGGTAAATTTCTGAAATTATTGAAAGGAAAAACAACACAAGATTCTTCCTTATTTTAACGAATATCAGTCATGTTGTTCAAATGTTTTTCCCAAGTAAGAAATAAACAAATATAAGAACAATACAAACTTGTTTTTTTTCTTTTTTAATCGGAAAACTTTGTTTGTTCATAAATTGCTTATTTCCTATCATTGTTATTCTTTTCCTTAAAATATGCAGGGGGTCTTGCTAACCTTTGCCATAGGTGGAGGATAATATGCGTATAATGATAAATAAGTTCGGGTACCAATACACATATGGTTGATATCAATTAATATATTTTTTTTATGGATATTAATACATTTTGCGCAGACATGGATATAGTTTCTACGCATTATCCTCCGCCCTAAAGGCTGAGGTTAGCATTTTCCCTTATTTTAAGTAGATAAATACACCTTAAAAAGAGAACAAAGATTAATTACTTCTGCAAAGGAAAAAAAAAACAAGCAACAGACGCTAGTACCCTAAAAGAACAGAAAGGCTAAGTTTAGATGACCGGTTGAGGCCTTTTTTTTTATAACCGAGGAACAACCCTATAGCAGGCCACTAATTGGACGCACAACCCAAACCTCGGAGGGAGCTAGCGCAACCCACACCAATCACGGCCCCCCACTTAGCACAGGTACTCACCCTGCGGGGAATCGAACTCCTGCTCAAAGGGCATTACTCCCAAAGTCAAGCACTCGCCCTAACCGCTGGGCAACCCCTAGGTGTGTCCGGTTGAGGCCCTTTATGGACTCTTCCCCCCATTATTTGAAATTTGTGAAGAATATTTCTGCGAAAACCCTTTTGATTTGATTTCGACTAGTGACTACTATGACTTCGAAACAGATTTATTCTGGAAAAAAATAAATTGGCACTCTTATTGACACTCATTTATCTTAAGTTGCAATCATGCATTTATTAATACACTAACAAATTTATTTTTCTCAATAAATTTTAACAAAATGATTAATTCTGCTCGTCGAAGTGGACGAGAAAAGGTGGACACTGACCTCGCAAGTGCATCACAATTCTTAAAAGCAACCGGAGAGGATCGTATCAGTTATGAAGTTTCTAATTTTATGTATAAATTGGACAGATTCAATAAATTGCTAAAAATTGACATCATTTCGGCTGGTTGGCCTTGAGATCAAGTCAATTCGGAGAATGAGGAACTAATAAAATTAATACAGTAAGAAATTAAAGAAAGTTCTGTGCTTGTTGAATTTCAAGAACCAAAACTATGTTTAAAACGTTGACAAGTTATTTAAAATGGTACAGATGATACATTACAAAGACAATAAGGATAACAACCATAATATATTACAAAGATCCGACATGAAATTATATGACATATTATAAGCAAAAGTAGAGAAATTGAATTTTCAGCTGATGAGAATAATGCATGGATTCTCAAAGAAAGAGGGTACTCCTAAGCATGCTTTGATTTGCTTGTCATCCCTCAATGCCTACACACAAACAAAAAACGAAAACCAACAGGAAACAAACTATGAGATATTGAAATGAGTTCTCCATTGGGTTCGTAATGTATTTTGGCCTATTTTGGGATGGAGATATTTTGAAGAGAGTTCATAGGGGACACACCTTTGCCTTCGTGCTTGACGATTTTATCTAAATGTTGACTCTGGCTCAACGCATGATTTTCATGAACATCTTTTATTTTAAGAATTTCGCTAACTGCAGCTTGAATCTGCATCCGGTCTCTTGGCGATTCCATCGAACATGCCACTCCTATTTTCAATACAGAAACAATGGTGTCCTTGAACCAACTTCTTGGATCGTGTTCCGAACAAATGCAAGGGTCCACAATCTCCATCACTTGGTTTGGCAAAGCACACTCAACGAAGTTATGAAGACTCACGGTATCCGTAAACACATTGTCAGTTGGTCTTTTACCTGTAAACATCTCCAAGAGGAGGATCCCATAACTATACATATCTGCTTCTGTGGAAGCCCTGTCACCCATGCCATACTCTGCAAAATTGATTTAATTGTTAGTATGCAATGTTATACTAATTGAGAATGTGATTGATTCAAATAGTCGTAACCCCGAAAGAACCCCCGATAAATGCTTTTGCATTTCTTTCACTTGTTGAGCCCTTGACTGAATCAAGAACAATGGAATCCAACATCGATAGTTTGTCGGGAGAACTTCGTAATTTTCAAAGCATTGACTCAAAGTTTGAGATGGCTTTTCAATATTCCATTATACCTGTGATTCAAGAAGTTGACGGAAGAATCTAGAAAAATAAGAGTGCTATGGTGGTGATTGATTCCTCAGAAAAAGGCTGTGCACTTCTCCTGGTTTTTCTGGTTGCCTCCCACCCGTCTTAATATGGAAAAATTCCAACTGGGAGTAGAATTTACCCTTTATTTCACTAAGGCAAAATTTCATGTCTTTTACAAATCTGATCAGTTAAATAAATGATCGATCATTGGCACTTGGTAAATAGAAAAATGGTCTTTGTAATTGGACTCCTCGGTAGGAACATCAGTAAGTTGCATGTAGACCTATTAGGAGCTCATAACCAAAGATGGAGCCCGGAATTACATATGGGGGTGGCGCCCTTGAACGAAAGTCTACCAGTATAGTTAACTCCCTCCGTCCCAAATGATAGCCCCCTACAAAAAAAACGTGCAATTTTCTGATAAAAATAAAGTTCTTCCGTTCATAGTTTTTTGAATTTTTTGCACCAATTTAAAGAGCTAATCGAGGTAATTAATTTGATACAAAGAAACATGCAAGAAAATATTAGATTTTTTGTCCGAAAATCGCATGCCTTTGCGTAAGGAACTACCAATGTTCACTCCGAAAATTAGAGATTTTTTGGTACTGGACTACCTTAAATCAAACATAGAGTTGGACATACTACTTAAGAGTTGAGGTGCATTGATACAAAGAAACTCAATAAATCATACATGAAAATAGTTGATTTTTTTATCCGAAAATCGCACATCTTTTTGTAACGAATTACCAATATTCATTCTGAAAAGTACAGATTTTTTGGTAGTGCACCACCTTAAATCAAATATAGAGTTGAACATACTACTTAAGATTTGAGGTGCAGCAAGAAAGACAATGTTAAAAAGAGAATGAGAGAGAGAGAAAAGAAGAAGAAGAGAGAAATGAGGGAGAGAATTAAAAAGAAATGCCAGAAGTGGGGTTGGAACACGACCTCTTACATATACCAAGCCTTCTTCAACCAGTAATTAAGCTACAGCATCATTCTTGCTAGTAATTGACAAACATAATATATATAAATTTTTTTTTTTGAACTTTTCACGAACCGGGGGTGGCACGTGCCACCTCCCCCCTCTTGAACTCCGTCCCTGCTCATAACATAGCTTATTCAAGCACGTTGAGAGTCTGAAACAACCATGTACGATGTCAACTTTATAAATTCAAGCGTTATGTAACGAGTTGTCTGAGAGTTGCAAAAGCACTTTTACCATAGACACTTTCTGACATCAGAATATGAATCCAAAGAAAATGTCAACTTTTCCTTGAGCAGTTTTTTTTTTTATTATCTATTTTAAAAGACCCTTGAGCAGTTATGATAGTTCTTATTTCTTTTTCATAAAATTCTTCAGTTATGAGAAACTGAGTTGCCATGAACAAGTGTTTCCCAAAGGCAAAAGTGATGGGTCTTGTGGTGTTAAAAATTTGACATACAAATGATAACTAAAGAAGAAGGAATCAGATCAAGCGTATAAAGCAGAAGAAGTTAATCAGATCAAGCGCCTAGACTCGTTACGAAAACATGTCTCTTTTATAGATTAACTCAAGATGGACTTACCTACGTTACCTCATAACCAACAATACACGTCAAAATAGCAAATCTAATTCGGCATTCCACTGATAGCGGCATAAGAGTACCTTACAATGGTTAAAGCTATAGTAATAAAGAATTCATACCTGGGGCAACGTAGCCGATAGTTCCCCTCAACCCAGTAGAATTGCTCTGGTTTTGTTCCACGTCACTTGAAATAACTTTCGCTAAGCCAAAGTCTCCAACATGGGCGGTCATCTCGTCATCCAAAAGAACATTACTTGGCTTCAGATCACCGTGAATAATTTTTGAGTCGCAGTGGCAGTGAAGATACTCCAACGCGGAAGCAATATCTATGGCAATGTTCAGTCTCTGAATCATGGTTAGGCTTCTAGATTCTTGTACTTGCTCATCGTTTTCTACTCCATCATGGTGCAGCCATTTGTCCAAGCTTCCATTGGCCATAAACTGAAATACCAAAGCCTTAAATTCATTACCGTTGTAATCCATACTGGAACAAGCACTCACAACTTTTAAGAGATTTCTATGCCTTATGGATCTTAGTGCTTTGCATTCTGACATGAAGCTATTAGAAGCTCCTTTAATCTGGAGATTGAGTATTTTCACAGCCACTATTGTCTCGCTTTGGCTAAGAGTTCCTCGGTAAACAGAACCATAGTTTCCAACACCAACTATATTATTCTCTGAAAATCCATCAGTCGCTTTGAGAAGCTCATCGTAAGAAACCTTCAACAATTGGTGCTTGAATGATGGCATGTGAGAAGCCTTATCTCTTGAGGCACGTCGTCGATGAAAGAGTATGAAGAAGCAAGCCAATGAACTTAAACAAAAGACAATGACGATGACGACAGAGAGTATCACTTTCACTTTGTTAGAGAGCTTATTTTTTACGTGTTTTGAGGAAGAGCAAGAAGGAAGCCTTAAGTCTGGAATACCTCCACAAAGATCATTATTTCCATCCACGGAAATTGAACTTCCATTGCGGAACACCCCTTCCATTGGAACTGCCCCGCGTAGGTGGTTAAAGGACAGATTCAACTTTTCTAGTTGAAGATTGCCTAGATAACTTGGGATAGGCCCCGATAAGTTATTGTGTGAAAGGTCTAACTCCCTTAAACCTCTTAGCTCTCTCAAAATTGTAGGTATCTCACCTTCGAAAGAATTACCTCCCAACATTAGTCGTTCCAAGCTCAAACAATTTTGTAGAGAGTTTGGTATAGGTCCTGATAATTTATTGTTTGATAAATCCAACTCTGCAACATTTTTCAAAGACCTAACTTCCGATGGAAGAGCACCAGTTAATCCATTGTGGGCTAAGTCGAGGGATATTGAAATGGAAGAGAGAATCATAATTTCAGGAGGTATGGAACCACTGAGATTGTTGTACGCAATATTTAACTGTAACAAGTAATGAAAATTTCCAATACTTGAGGGTATGCTACCGGATATATTATTTTGCTGCAAGTGAAGACGATTCAATCGAGTTAAGTTACCAAGTGAAGATGGTAATTTTGTAAGACTATTTCCCTCGAAACAGAGTTCTTGCAACTTATGAAGTTTGCCAATGGTTTCAGGAATAGGGCCACTTAACTGATTCGATGCTATATCTAGGAAAGCAAGATTTGCGAGGTTCCCGAGATTCTGACCGGCGACCCCCACCCCTTCTCCTCCACCAAAACCGATCAAAAGGTACCGATCTGCTTTGGACCAGGGAGGTTGGAAAATTGGTAATGATTTGATTGTAAGATCTGCGTTCGCTTTGTTTTCGGTAGCATAGTCCCGAAAAACGTCCATATTTTCGGTAATTAACTATCGATTTTGTACAACAAATTCGGTAGTTAAACCCCGAAATATATCATAACTTTCGGAAGATAATATCCAAACCATGTTTCGACAAATGTCTTTACCATATTCGGTAGACAATTCCCGAAAAACGTAAACTTTGTCGGCAATTATAAGTCGAAACATCGTTCAGATATTATCTTCCGAAAGTTATGATATATTTCGGGGTTGAACTACTAAATTTGTTGTACAAAATCGATAGTTAATTACCGAAAATATGGACTTTTTTCGGGACTGTGCTACCGAAAACAAAGCGAACGCAGATCTCTCCTACAAATTAATGGGTTAACTCTTGGCTCATTTTTTGGTCGAAAATCTTAATGTCCGGAATTCCAAGCTCACTCTCCACTTCCGTTGAGAGAGATGAGGGGCAGAGGAGGAGAATGGGAGGAATGTATGGGTTTCCAAGCTTAGATTGACCTAAGAGGGAGTAGGAAGGAGGAGGAAGAAGGAGGGAGGTTGGGAAAGAAATGGAGTGAGATGGTATGTAGTAAAAATAGAAAAAAGTTTTGAGGGATGGATTGGTATGAAGTAATTGGAGGGGCTAAATGGTCTTTTTGTGAGGCATATTTTGGCATTTAATTTGGCCGGGATGTATGTAGTCGAAAATGGAATGCATATAGACCCACCCCAAGATTATAGTAGCAGGAACAAAAACCATTGTCCCTCTCTCTCTCTCTCTCTCTCTCTCTCTCTCTCTCACAGACAAACCCCACATCAAATTCAAATGAACCTGTACTCTTACTTATCATACTCAAAAACAGAAATGGTAAAGTGCGGGACTCCCCGATCCCAAACATACAGGTGCTTGGGTTATTGCATTAATTAAATGCTACTTCCAAAGTTTTCAACGTGCCAAAAGAAAGAGATTAACGGTACATTCCTATTTCAAAATCTAGTAGTACTAATTTTGTGGTATAAAAATAGTTCAAGTTTCATGAATGTTCAATGCTTGATGTCTAGTGAGCATTGGGATGGAAACAATGAAGCAATTCATATGGGACTCATTAATTTCAATGGGAAATTTGTTATCTTTTTACACGGATGTTTTTGTTTTTTGTTTTGCTTTTTTGTGATTCTTGCTAAGCAGTACGGATGGTGTTTTATTAAATTACTATTATTTATAAGGAAATGACTACAATACATATTCTTTTTTGGGTGCATATCATATGCACCCAAGTTATCTACCGTTGGGTCTTAAAAAGTTACGAATCGATTGCAAAAAGTTACGAATCGTTGACAACTAAATTTTACTTACCTCTCCTAAGATTTTTGACAAATACAGAGACCTCCCCTATGCTTTCTGAAATTGCACTGTTCTCCCTTACTTTTAAAACTAATTGTCAAATTCTCCCTTGCCGTTACTCTAAGGCTAACAGTATTAATTTATCACACTCAAAAACAGAAATGACACAAATTAAACTAATTCCCTGAGAACGGAAGGTAAATTAAACTTACCTCTAGTCAAAAACAAAAAAAAGTGTTGGGCCGGAATGCCTTCATAGACTTGGTTACACAATTCACTCATTAAAACTGCTCTTAAAAAACAGACCTGTGGATGCGTGCGATATTGAATGCCATAAAAAAATTAATTGAAACTCTCCCTAACACCAATTGGATTTAGAAGGGACGGTAGAAAGTCGGTCGGATGACAAAAAGTAACCGTATCCACAAACACTAATCAAAATTTATAAAAGGAACACCGAAAAAGGCAAGGGCACTTCGATTCAGGGGAGTGTGGTACAGAGTAGCAGACGTTTTGGTTGAGGTGGACTGGATCAACAACCGCATTCCTGCTCCAATGGTGTGGAAGGAGAGGGACATTATTTGCCTCATGCGCCTCACCTAAATGCTTTCCTCTTTAAACTCTCCTAAAAATTACGTTGTGTTCTTACCAAAAAAAAAATATTAGGTTGTGCAGAGAGTAAGAATTTAATTTTGTTCATAGTGAACAAAACCCTCTCACTTTATTAGTTGAAATGGTGTAGGTTATACCAGAAATTGATGTCATCCTTACCAAAAAGTGTATTGTAAGAGTGAGACCTACGTCATTTCAACCAATAAAAGAGTTTTGTTCCCCCTCTTTTGAGAGAACGAACAAAATTGGGCGAACAAAATTACACTCAAGAGAGTAGGGGTTTGAGAGTGAACTGTGCGGAGAGAATATAAGAAACTAGAGAAAGAAAGGTCTAGGGGTACCGAAATGTACAACAGCTTGTGAGATCCACTTTTGGATTTCGCACAAATAATCTAAATTGTTTAATAATTTTAAAATAATGTCAGCCCAATTGGATATGTGTAGTTGATGGAAACTTCAAGTTTTCATTCAGAATTTAGGATTTTAAATTTGAAATGAGAAATTGGAATATTGGATCACCCACTTACGCATGTCCAATTGAGTTGAATTTTTGCAAGGACGCATAAAAAATTATTTTAAAATTACTGAATCGTTTAGATTATTTGTATGGGACCCAAAAGTGGGCCCCGCATGCAAAACCTGCTCAAAACTTTTGGGGGCCCAAAAGCGAACTCTGAAAATAGGACCTTATGCATTTTTTCATTAATAAAATCAAAATAGCAAATAATCAAGACGAATAAATAATACTGTACATGTATTTAATTTCTATGAAATACGTCTAATTATTTCAAAGTTGAAAATAAAGATATACATCTCTGTTAAAAAAACTGCATATTTGCAAGTCGATAAAGTGTTATAAAATACAATCCCCAAGGACAGAAATCTAAACTGCATTTATTCTAGAGAAGGTTTTTTTTTTTTTTGGCCAACTGAGTAAAGGTGATATGTTTGCTTTTTATTTATTTCTATCCCAGATCAGCTATGAAAGAAAGAGTATATTCTTTTAACTGTTATAAATGTGCATTTGGTTCAAAGGATGCATCTTGGTTACTGAAGTTCGGCCTTACACTTCGGTGAGCCTATAATCAATGGTGAATATTTATTAATTTCAAACCTAACAAATATGGGCTCTAAAATCCGGGGGCCTTGTTTGGGCTTAAAATGGGGGCCCGCGAGCCGCCACTTTCTCGACTTATCCCATGAGCTGGCTTTACGCCGTTGTACATTTTTGTTACTCCTTTGGTTAGTACCCTTGCATTTTTTTGATTAATTAAATATTTATTTTTTTGATAAAGTGTGTAGAACGGGTATATAATTTGGCCAAAGCACATATCTTTCTTGTCTGTGTGTGTGAGACTCCCCGAGTCCCCGATCGCCAAACATTCGGGTGATTCGTTTGTTTCATTAACTAAATGCTACTTCCAAAGTTCTCAACGTGCCAAAAGAAAGAGATTAACAATACATTTCTATTGCCGATACAAAAAACGATACAATTTTTATTTCAAAATATACTATAATTTTTTGTTATAAAAACAGCTCAAATTTCATAAATGTTCAATTCTTGATGACTTGATGTCTAGTGAGCATGGGGAAGGAAACAATGAAGCAATTCATATGGGACATTAATTTCATTGTGAACCTGTTGTCGTTAAATACGGATGTGATTTTGTTTTTTGCTTTGCTTTTTTTTGTTGCTAAGGCGTTATTACAACTTGTTCAATGGGCTCCTTAGCAAAATAATTAATTCTATTTACTTTTTTTTTGTCTTTATTCAATTTTTTCTGCATTTGTTAGCTTTTCAATTTTTTGTGAATTATTAGTTAGTCTAAACGAGAAGAATCTCAAAAGTAACAAATTTTGATCAAAATTTTAAACAAGCCTGCCTTTTTTCTTTTTGGAAGAAGAGGCAAACGTCATTAGAACGGCCCAAAGGCAGAGGCCCACCAAAACTATCAAACAATATAGATCCAAGCACAAGCACTACCAGGCTCAAAAGCACATACAACAAAAGCAGACTAACAACAAGATTGAGTAGTAAAGCCCCAGTAAAAAACGTGGTGGTAGAGAATCCAACAATCTCTGCCGAACTAGCCTGCCTTTACGTCCACCATATCTGGCATCCATCTTGACCCACGCAGTAGCACCTGCAAATGAACAAGCATTCCAAGCTCCGTCTGAAACAAAAAATGAGGGACCAATCAAACTCTCTTCCGATCTTGAATTATTGAAAATATAATTGACACTTCATTAGCCAGTTGCCTTGTTCAGCTTTATGGGCAGTGAGCAATCTCCATCATGTTTGGTATCACTTCTTTCTGGATTAAAGCTCAACTCTAAACAAACATATCTCGCCATTGCATCATCCACACTACCACACTTTGCCCTGCCACGCAGGAGGGTGCCCTTTCTCTAACTCACTCCCAAATTTCTCATAAAATTGAGTAAAATAAGCCGCCTAAACTGAAAAAACCCCATCCTTGGCAGTCTCTCAATAAATCTCGTCATCTACTGTTTTCTCAGGCATAGCCAAAACTTTATGGACCACTTGAGATGGAAATAGGACTGAAATTGAAGGGGCTCTCCATTGATGTCTAGTATCATCTATTGAATCGACCACCTTAAGATCTGAAACAATATGCTCCAAGCTAAGCTTACAAAAGGACTGTTGGCCTTGGGAATCCATTGATCCCTGTTTTTGGCTGATTGATTTCCTACTTGAGTTTAGATATAAATCGGCGAGTTTGAGAATTTTCCAGGATAATGTGAGATTAATCAAGAATTTTTTTTTTCTTTTTGTTGGTTTCCAATTCATTTTTGTAAGAAATTCGACATGTATTCCCCCACAGTTTACATTTTATTAACTTCATACATTTTTCCAAGTTTTTTCTTTAGTGAATGGCCATAGGTGCTGATTATTAGCTTGTATTCTTTTCTTTTTATTGCATTGTGATGCTTGAAAGAAGTATGACATTTATGAAACTCTGTTTTGCGATGCTTTCTTTACCAAATCGAGTACTTTCTGTAGAGAAATTCTGGAGACGGGAGGGGTGGTGATCTTGCAGAGAAATTTTGGAGACGAGAGGGTGGTGATATTGCAAGCGTTAATGAGTTTGGGCGAAAAGACGCTTGACCTCAAAAGTGGGTACCAGCTAAACTAAGAAAAAGATTCCTCTTTCTATGGGAAAATCATGCATGAATTATGCGGATTCTCCTCAAGGTAGAATTGATTGAGATATGGAAATTGTTGCTCCCAAATCTAAAAGTGTTTGTGTAGATGTTCTCAACGAAGAATCAGAGGGTAGTTCTATCCCTAAGACATTTGAAATGAGTAACAAGATAACAAGTATCCAAGATATTTGCTAGGGATATGTATCAATGGATGACAGACAAGAATGTTTCTTCTCTTGTCACCAAGAACGTTGACACAAAACTTGTGCCAGCTTCTTGCAGCTGCGTGCAACTGGTGAAGCTATTAGTAACAAATCGAGAATTTACAGTAGAAGAAATTAGTAGTGAAATGTCTTGATTCCGCAAGCGCAGATTCAAGTTCCCGAACCCCTGTGCAAATATTGCAGACCAACAGCAAACGAGTTGGCTTCCCTTCAGAGGCAGCTGTTGGAGATTGAACAAAAGGTAGTCTGACTTCTTGGATCTGTTACAGGTCACTACTTTAGGCCCCTTGGATATTTATATGTTGCAAGTTTCTTTATTGAGCATATCTCTGCCCACATGCACTTTTTGATCTGTTATCAGTTTAAATTTTCTCCAAAAAAAATTGCTACAGTCATCGGCTATGTAAGCTGAGTTGTGGTCCTCTACTTCAGGGTCTGTATCGTGAATGACTAAACAAGGCTGCTTCTTTTGAGTTAGAAAGAATTTTAGTAGCAGCTTAGCAATGAGCACAACCCAACTTTTTTATCTATTAGATTATACCTGCAGGGCCCTGTTTTATCTGTACTTGGAATGCTATCCTTCGTCATTGCAGATGTAGAGGGAACATTATAGGGAAGCTATTTGAGAAATCGTTTGTCCATTCTCTATTTCCTTCTGCTCCTTTTTCAATTAAAATTCTGTTGGAACTTAACCAAGTTATATTTTCAATATTTTGAAAATGGTGGGGGATTGTTGGAACATTTCCAAAATATTTAATGAATATTAAATGTTGTAATTGGTGAACGGTTTTAATTCAATAGGTGTGTCTATTAAGGTTAAATGAATAGATGCAATTGTTGGATTAATTAAATGCAAAGAGTGTGTCTATTCGGTTTAAATGAATAGACATAATCAAACCAAAAGGTGTGACTGTTAGGGTGAACTGAATAGACATGATTATTGGGTTTAAACAAATAGATGTGACTATTGGCCAACGGTCACATCTATGCCTATATATGGGCTAGGGATTCACTCAAAACAGAAAGACGAGAACGCAATCAATCAGTCTTTCTCACTAAAACTCTCTCCCTTTATTCATTATTGGTGGCTTGCAAAATCCAAAGGCATTCTGGTTCTTCTTCATCTGTGCATGACGCAGTTGGACAAACACTCAATCGGGACTGGGCTTCATTGTATCTTGGAGGCGAATTTCGCCGGCAACCCGGTGCACACCAAATTCACTCGAACTGGTGGGGGCGCATATCGTCTTAAGGACAACGACATTGTAACGCGCCTTGAAGCAACCATTTATTGTCTCCAGATTTATCCACTTCCATCGATTGTACGAATTTTGCACCAACAAATTCCCTCTACAATTCTTCACTCTTTCAATCATTTTTTCAATCTTTTCGAAGATCCTATTCAAAACAAATCTTTTGGGAAATAACTTCAAATCCAAAACAATTCTTTTTATCTATCATGCAGTATCCTTTCCTTCTTGTACTAATTTCATCTTTTTATCTTTATGATTATGAAATTTTCTTTGCCATTCAAAATTAATATATATCGTGCATTAAAAGATTCCATCACAGATTAGTTAAATGTCTATACCTGCTTTACTTAAAGTCGTGTTCATGAAAACTAAAAAATCTGTAGGAACTCTCCACGTGCACATCTACTAGTTTATCTAAATATAGATGTATTGCTATCATGCACTTATTCAAATACGATCAAGAATTTTTTATATGATCAACGTTCTCAATGAGTTTTAACAAAATGAATAGTTTTGATCATCAAAGTGGACGAGAAAAGGCAGACACTGGCTCAAAAGTGACAAACAATTCTTAAAAGGGATTCTAATTTCCATATTACTCGGGCAGATTAAATCATTTCTGAAGTTGGCCTTGACAACAAGTTATTTCGACACACGAGAATCCTATAAAATTAATACAGTAAGAAATTAAAGAACGCTCCGTGCTTGTTAAAAAGACCACCGGTACAGGCAAGGTTGAATTTCAAGAACCAAAACTATGCTTAAAAGGTTGATAAGTTATTTAACAAGGTACATATGATACATTACAAATAATCCATAATATATGACAAAGATCCGACATGAAAAATATATAACATATCCAATTTATATGTAAAACTTGAGTAATTGAATTCTCAGCTGATGAGAATAATGCATGGATCCTCAAGAAACAGGGTACTCATCAGCATGCTTTGATTTTCTTGTCATCCCTCAATCCCTACACACAAACAAAAACGAAAACCACCAGGAAAAATTATGAGATATTGAAATGAGTTCTCCATTGGGTTCATAATGTATTTTGGCCTATTTTGGGATGGAGACATATTTTGAACGAATGCACCTTCGCCTTCATAGGGGACACACCTTCGCCTTCATGTTCAACGATGTTCTCTATATGATGACTCTGGCTCAATGCATGATTTCCATAAACATCTTTTATTTTGCGAATTCCGCTTACCACAGCTTGAATCTGCATCCGGTCTCTTGGCGATTCCATCGAACATGCAACTCCTATTCTCAATACAGAAATAAGGGTGTCCTTGAACCAACTTCTTGGATCGTGTTCCGAACGAATGCAAGGGTCCACAATCTCCATCACTTGGTTTGGCAAAGCACTCTCAACGAAGTTATGAAGACTCCTGGTATCCTAAAATACATTGTCAGTTGGTCTTTTACCTGTAAACATCTCCAAGAGGAGGATCCCATAACTATACATATCTCCTTCTGTGGAAGCCCTGTCGCCTAGGCCATACTCTGAAAAATTGATCTAATTATTAGTATGCAATGGTATACAAATTGAGTACGTGATTGATTCAAATAGTTGTAACCGCGAAAGAACCCCAATACATGCTTTTTTCATTTCGTTCACTTGTTGAAGCCCTGATTGAATCAAGAGCTAATGAATCCAACATCGACATTTTGTCTAGAGAACTTCGTAATTTTCATAGCATTGACTCACAGTTTGAGATGGCTTCTCAATATTCATTTCTACCTGTGATTCAAGAAGTTGACGGAAGAATCTAGTAAAATAAGAGTGATATGCTGATGATTCCTTCCCTTGTCTTTCCGTGCATTGGCCGCTTTTCAGTCAAAGCAATTCGCTATACATTTGAGAACGTTCCAAGTCATCTTAATTTTTTACTAGGAATAAACTGTTCCCTTTTTATTTCACCAATTCAAAATTTCATGTCTTTTACAAACCTGGTCAGTTAAATAAATGATCAATAAATGACACTGGGTAAATAGAAATCCGGTCTTTGTAGTCTGCCGTGGGAACATTAGTAAGTTGCAAGTTAATCTATTCAGAGCACATGAACATAGCTTTATTGAAGCACTTTGAGAGTATAAAACAACCATGTGTCAACTTTACAAATACAAGAATTACATCACGAGGTCTAAGTTACAAAGGCTTTACCATAGACACTGACTAACATCAGAGTATGAATAATGAATCCAAAGAAAATGTCAACATTTCCTTGAGCATTTTTTTTTTTTTGAGCAGTTCAGAGTTCTATTTCGTTTTTCGTAAAATTATTGAGTTTATGAGAAATAGAGTTGCCATGAACAAGTGTTTCAAAGGCAAAAGTGATGGGTCTGGAGGTGCTTAAAAGGTTGGCATACAAATCATAACTAAAAAGAAGACAAGAAGGAATCAGATCAAGCGCTTAGACTCATTTCAAAAGTATGTCTCTTTTATTGGTTGACTCAAAATGGACTTAGCTGTATTATAATTTATATGGCATTTTTATAGTAAGTTGATAGCCAACCCGTAGACGTCAAAAATCGCAATTCAAAATTAGTATTTTACTCACTGCAGCATAAGAGCACCTTAGAATGGTTAAAGGGATAATAAAGAATTCATACCTGGGGCAACGTAGCCGATAGTTCCCCTCACTGCAGTTGAATTGCTCTGATCTTGTTCCAATTGACTTGAAACACTTGAGATGATTTTTGCCAAACCAAAGTCTCCAACATGGGCGGTCATCTCATCATCCAAAAGAACATTACTTGGCTTTAGATCACCATGAATAATTGTTGAGTCACAATGGCAGTGAAGATACTCCAATGCGGAACCAACATCTAGGGAAATGTTCAACCTTTGAAACATTGTTAGGCTTCCAGATTCTTGTACTTGCCCATCGTTTTCTACTCCATCATGGTGAAGCCATTTCTCCAAGCTTCCATTGGCCATAAACTCATATACCAAAGCCTTAAATTCATTACCATTGTAATCAATACTGGAACAGGCACTCACTACTTTTAAGAGATTTCTGTGCCTTATGGATCTTAGTGCTTTGCATTCTGACATGAAGCTCTTAGAAGCCCCTTTGATCTGGAGATTGAGTACTTTCACAGCCACCATTGTCTGGCTTTGGCTGAGAATTCCTTGGTAAACAGAACCATAGTTGCCTACACCAACTAGATTATCCTCTGAAAACCCATCAGTGGCTTTGAGAAGCTCTGCATAAGACACCTTCAACAATTGGTGGTTGAATGATGGCATGTGAGAAGCCTTATCTCTTGAGGCACGTCGTCGATGAAAGAGTATGAAGAAGCAAGCCAATGAACTTAAACAAAAGACAACAACGATGACGACGGAGAGTATCACTTTGACTTTGTTAGAGAGCTTATATTTTGGGGGTTTTGAAGAAGAGCAAGAAGGAAGCTTTAAGTCTGGAATACCTCCACAAAGATCACTATTTCCAACCACTGAAATCGAACTTCCATTGCGAAACACCCCTTCCATTGGAACTTCCCCGCGTAGGTGGTTGAAAGACAGATTCAACTTTTCTAGCTGAAGATGGCCTAGATAACTTGGGATAGACCCCGATAAATTATTATGTGACAGGTCTAACTCCCTTAAACCTCTTAGCTCGCTCAAAATTGTAGGTATCTCACCTTCAAACGAATTGCCTCCCAACATAAGTCGTTCCAAGCTCAAACAATTTTGTAGAGAGTTTGGCATAGGTCCTGATAATTTATTGTTTGATAAATCCAACTCCCCAACATTCTTCAAAGATCCAACTTCCGATGGAAGAGCACCAGTTAGTCCATTGTGGGCTAAATTGAGGGATATTGAAATGGAAGAGAGACTCATAAGTTCAGAAGGTATGGAGCCGTTGAGATTGTTGTACGAAATATTCACCTCAAACAAGTAACGGCACTTGCCAATACTCGATGGTATGTTTCCAACGATATTGTTTTTTTCCAAGTGAAGACGAATCAACAGAGTTAAGTTACCAAGTGAAGATGGTAATTCTGTAAGATTATTTCCCCATAAATAGAGTAATTGCAACTTATGAAGTTTGCCAATGGTTTCAGGAATAGGGCCACTTAACTGATTCGATCCCATATTTAGGACAGTTAGATTTACGAGGTTCCCGATACCTGAAGGTATGTTTCCTTGCACATGATTTTGCGTCATCGTCAAGACTCTCATGTTTGTAGAGAGATTAGCTATGGAGTCGGGCAAGGAACCTTTGAGAAGATTTCCAGAGAGCTGAATAAGTGCTAAAGAGGTGCAATTTGTTAGAGACGAAATAAAACTGAAGTCATCTTGTAACTGATTCTCAATGACGCTAATAATTTGAAGACGGGAGAGTTTTCCAAGATCTTTTGGTATGGGTCCTGTGAAATAATTTACATCGAAGGTTATAAATTCAAGCCATGAAGAATTCGACAATGAAGCAGGAATCATTCCTGTTAACTGATTGACAGATAAAGAAATATGCTGGAGATTAGGAAGGGCGAAGGTGCTTGAGCCTGTATTAGAGGAAATGCTTCCATGAAGTTTGTTAAAGCCTGCATGCAAGTAAAAGATGGTGGAGATGTTGAAAAGTCCTGATGGAATCTTTCCAGATAGATTGTTACCGGCTAATTGGACAAATCTCAAGGTTCGAAGCTTATTAATTTCCGCTGGGATCTCCCCATGCAAATTGCAAAGTACGAGAGAGAGTTTATAAAGCGAAGAGAGATTCGTGAGTGAAAGAGGTATTGTTCCCGAAAGGTTGTTTTTACCCAACCCTAAACCTTCAAGCTTTGCCATAGAGCCTAGCTCACCCGGGATGTTCCCTGTGAGGTGGTTGTCAATTAAGTTGAGGTCTTCCAGATTTGAACAGCTAGACAGGTTTTTGGGTATTCGGCCGCCAAACGAATTGTTGTTAAGATATAGTGTTTGAAGGCGAAACAAGCGACCAATCTCTTGTGGAATAGGACCATGGAAGCTATTATTTTCAAAAACAATGCTTCTTAGGAAAGAAAGGTTTCCAATATGAGGTGAGAGTGATCCCACCAGGCCTTGGGACCTTAGGTTCAGCTCTATCACTCTGTCTTCATGCCGACGACTGCACAGAACGCCTTTCCAGTCACAGTAGTGCAGTGAATCATTCCAGGAACTCAAGGCTCCCAATGGGTCTTGATCAATAGAACCCTTGAAGGAAATCAAAGCCAATCTATCTGTTTCATTTGCCAAACAATAGGCAGGGGTGTTGTTGAAGCAGCACCACACAAGGGCAGTGTAGAGTAAAAGAGTAAGAAACTTTGTCATGATCTTTTGGAGAATGTTGCAGTGCATTTTTGAGAGTTTGGGTATGAAGATGGTTGGACCTTTTCTTGTTCAACTATTTTTCTGTCAATCTTGAAATCACAGAGAAGTTAATGGAGACGTAAGATTTCCACAACGTATGAAAGAGGGCATGAAGCCTCCGAAAATGGACCCACGAAAGTTCAACCAAAGTATTACAGCCAATCAGCAGTATAAGGCAACTTCCATAGCAGTACAGTTTTGGTGAAAATGTTGTTGGATTATTGGGTGGTGGCTCCCAATTCTCTACTGGCAAATTCAATACCTCAGTATTATTGTGGACACCCCATTGAATAGGTAGTTGGACCTGGATGGGTTCTCATCTTCCACAGCTACAAAGTTAACTCCACGTTTATTGCTTTGTCTGATTTGTGAGGCTATAAGAGAAGCCTTTTGACTTGTATTTCGGTGTGCACCAGAAAAATACTCCTTGTATCGGTAGCTAGCTTTGTTTTATATTTGATCTCAGTGTGAGTGAGATAGTTGAGTGAGAGTGTGTGAGGCTCTGTAAAGCTCAACCTGTGAGAGGTTTTTCATGATTTATTTACGTGGTGAATAAAGTCAGAGTTTTCCTCTCAAATTTGTGTTTGGTTTTGGTCTGATTCTTTGTTTGGGCATAACAAATGTGGTGTAGCTTTTCACTCTTGTTTCGATCAGCTATTATTGGCTTAAGAGGGCCAAGACTTAGATAACACAAATGGACAAAGACCAAGACCTAGCTTTTCACTGACTAAATATCAATGTTTCTATGTTTAAAAGGAGTACTAGGAGTCCCCCACAAACGAACATAATTTCCCAGTGGACCAAAACAAATGCACCCCCATACAGTGGTCTCCCTATCACAAGATTATAGTAGGAACGAAAACCATTGTCCCTCCTCCCACGTCTCCTCTCCTTTTTGTGTGAGTTGAGTGCTGTACTCCTCCAAATATCAATGAATATTTGTTTTTTCGTGAAGCATGTGGAACGGGTAATCCAGCCAAACCACGTATCTTTCTTGTCTGTATGTATGTGTGTATTTGTTTGTGTGAGATTCCCCTATCCCAAACATTCAGTTGTTTTAGTTAAATGCTAACGTGCCAAAAGAAAGAGATTAACGGTACAGTTCTATTACAAAATCTATAATTTTTAGGTATAAAAATTAAAAATAGCTCAAATTTCATGAATGCTCAATTATTGATGTCGAAGGAAACAATGGACCATTCTATATGGGATTCATTAATTTTCACTGGGAAATTTTTTTGGACGTGTTTTTGTTTTTTGCTTTGCTTTTTTCTGTTTCTTGCTAAGCACACGGATGGATTTTTTTGGTTAAAAAAAAAAGAGGTAAGAGTCCATCCAATGTATTTTAAAATAGTAAGCGGTAAGCGAAACTTCATTTAACCATAGAATCTGAAAACAGAAATTGAAATGGCGTTTAAAATTAAGTTAACCACAAGATTACAATTGATGACCCAATCCCACTCCTTCAAAGAACACTTCACCTACTAAACAGCAATTGAGTTTAGGCAAAATCTTACTCTACCCGACACATCTAGAAGTTCAGAGCTTCAAATTACCAGCATTTTTACATTCAAAGAACCTAACTAAACCAACCATCGACAAAAACAAGACAATTTCAGCATCTACAGAAATGGCAAAGCGGATAAGGATCAGAGAATATAGCAAAGGGACTATCCAGACATGAATGACATTGTTCGCCTGAAGTCCACGGGCTTAAGCGCGGATTCTGAGAAATGCTTCCCACCGGGCAACCACAGCCCTCCTTTATGGGGCACAAACACCTGTGATTGTTGGGTACTCTTTGCCGCTTCGCCAACTTTTTGTTCAGCTGGGTCTTCCTGCTTTTTCTTCACGAATTCAAAGAACTCCGCAACCTGGCGCGCATACCTTCCGAAAATGAAAATTGAAACGGGTCAATTTAAACTGCAGGTCTAAATATTGGGACATAGAAACACAGACAAGAATGCACAACCAACACCCAATTTCAAATAACCAGACAAGAATACATCAGGAAAAAATATCCAACTGGAAAACTGATGAAAAAGGAAATTTAACCCCGTGATTGTACTTTAAGACCAAAACTTTTATATCAATGACACTATAAATGAACCATCGGTAGACCAATAATTGGTGGTTTCTCCAATGTGACAGCAATAATAAGTACTAACAAACTCAGCAGCTCACGTGTGAATTGTTTTCGCCATTCAGTTAAATCAGAAATCCGAAACTCATTAGATATAAAGGCACATAAAACACCTCCCTCATGCCCTGGTATCATTGTTAACTGGGAAGAAAACACTACTCTTCAATGGGTCTTACTCATAACAACACTTTTTGTTAGTACTTCCCAACTTTATTTCCCCACGATGGCATGAACTTAAAACACCAGCGGGATTTTTTCAGACCAGGCAGTATCTTCTTACTGCTCTCCTGAACGGCAATAATAGCTCATGAATACACACACACACACACACACATGTATATATATGGTTGTGTTTTTTGAGATAAAGTTGACAATGAAGTTCATCCCTCAATCCCAAAACCCACACCATGATGCCCCAGCTCTCAATTCAGTTAATGCAATTCTACGAACTAAAAGATAACACCTCCATGTAAGATGCCAAAGATAGTAAAAAACAAATTTTGAATTTTTTTATTTTTTAGTGAACTTTCTTAGGCTTTTGATCATAATTTTTAAATTATATTTTTCAAGACGAACGATCAATCTACAAAATTTTACTCCGATTTTATAATGATTAAGAAAAACATACTAAAAACAGTGAGAAAAAGACAGTGAATGTTCAGTGTCAAAGGAGAATGGAGAATGCAGATCAAAATAAAAAAATCAAAATACTAAAATAAATGGGGCAACTTTGGAGAGGGGGAAGGCATAAAAAAAAATACGCTTCATTTTTTAACTTTTTATGACACCAAATACTTCCTGTTAAACAAGTGAACAGTTCTTAATTTTTTGGAAAGTAATGGGCGAGAAGATCCACTTCAGATTGGGGGGGAAATGGCATTGGGTCAATTTTGTCAATTAAATACACAATTTATATCACTTCAAGGCAAGGGGAGGGAGACTGTCGTAGCATTGGAATCCGCAGTAAAGGACTCTCCTATTCACGTGTGAAGGCCACTGCAGGATGCCTATTGGGTCGTTCCTAGAAATTGCCTTATTGTAATAACTAGTTTAGGTACATATCCTACTCATGTTCACAAATTAAAACAGAAACCAAATTAAAATAACCAAGATGACTGCATGCATCATGCACATTAGCATAACCACAATACATCTGCTCTTATCAGTGATAAAAAACAATCCTCATCCTACAGTAAGAGAACATAAAATAGAACACCTAGTAAAATGTTAAACACTCTGTCACGTGCCATACTGACATATACATGTCACCACCGAATTACTACATGGTAAAGTCAACTAGTGATAATCTTCCAGACCATAGTTAATAATCTCACACCATATTGGCATGACCCAAACCGTACCATTACAGGTAAAGGACCACTATAATTTTCGTCGTATTAGTCAAGATATTATTTCAAACCACATCAAGCACCCTTGGGCTACTTCCTTTGCTCTTCCACTGAAAAGAGGATACTTCTTAGGCTATTTCCTTTGCCAGTATCCTGGAAAGCATATGAGATGTTTTCCACTGAGAACATATTTCCCATGGTTTGTGGGACTAGGAAAAGTTGGAGAGGGGTCTCTGGGTTATCAAACCCATAACAACTAAAAAATAATGAGGTACCTGTGTATTTATTCCCCCCTCTATTTCTTATATCATAACTTCGCTAACTAAATGGTGTATGCCTCTTGCAGGGTACGTCTAACTCAACGCAGATGGATGCCTCAATGGAAGTACCAGAGCAGCTGGATTTGGAGGCTTATTTAGAGTTAATGGTGGAGCATCGATTCTGGGATACTATGGGATGATACAGTAATCATCAAGCCTAGAAGCCCGACTTATGGGCAATCTAGAGAGGGTTAGCCATAATTCAGGAAAACGGAATACAGAATGTTGAGATAAAATCCAATTCCCTTCAAGGGGTCCAAATGGTGAATGAAGGAAGCCCCACATATAACCCTCTCAAAGGTCTAGTTGAAGACTTCCTTCTATGCATATTG
>JAXBDA010004286.1:0-29739 GCA_036023075.1 Gaultheria prostrata | reverse complement strand
GTGGTGGCGATAGTGGTGGTGGTGGTTGTGGTGGGAGTGCAATGGTGGTATAGTGGCCGCAGTGGTGGTGGGAGTGACAGACTGGTGGTGGTGGTGGAGTGGCAATAGGAGTGGTGGCGGCGGAAGAGTGTTTGTAGTAAAGGTAGAGTGGTGATGGTGGTATGGTAGTGGTGGACTTGGTGGTGGAGATGGTGATGGTGGTAGAGTAGTGAAGATGGTGGTGTTGGTAGAGTGAGGGTGGTGGTGACGGTAATGATAATTGCAGTTGTGTGAAGGGTAGTGGTGGAAGGAAAATGGTTGAATGAAAACGCTCATAAATTCAGTCAAAATTAAGTAGCTCAAAGTTACTTAATCTTTATCAACATTTTAGCTTACATTTTTAGAGCCACTTAATCTTTAAGTAATGCGAAATGTGGTTATCAAACCTATTTAATACTTTATTACTTAATTCATTCAGTTTTAAGTGTTGAATATGGATTATCAAACAAGGCCAGCCTCTATTTCTCAAATTGAAGACCCAATATATTCTGTAGTTTCCTCTTACACTAAAATGTGAAAATGCAACTGCAAACACCCCTTATTCTGCTTTGGGTGAGTTTCTTCTAAATTTTTTGTCTTCAGACTAATGACCATAAAAATTATTATAATCTCTGTAATCCAGAGCTTCTCTCGCTAAGGAAAAAAACCTAGCCTTCTTCTCTCTTTCTTCCCCCTAGGTTTCACCGCCCTAATGAGGCGGGGGGAGGGAAGGACTTTACTTTTGATGGGTGTTTTTCTTTCCTCATAAGTTTCTTGCTTTCAATAACCCCTCATATCTACTGACAGTCTTTTCTCTCAATCTCATATGTGAGAGTTCCTTTGGTTTTTTCTTTCTTTTTCATTTCTTTCGGCTTCTCTTTCATCATTGAAATGTTGTTTAGGGTTTCAACAATGTTGGCATGGTGATAGCCCTTCGGCGTCGATGGTGATTCGAAGACAAATCAGATCGGTTGGATCGGCTTCCCGATTGATTCATTTGGCGAGGGTGTCGTTGGATCTCTGTGCTGAGCCCATGACATTTAGGAACACCTTATAACTTGCTTAGTTGTTGGGTTTGGATTCGCTTATGGTAGAAGGGAACTCGCAGCAGTTGTTTCAAATTTTGGGTAGCAAAAGGTCTTGCCCTATGGAAGTGGAAGTTGGTCACAGAGAAGTTGATCGGTTTTTGGATTTGTAATTTTTTTTTTATTCGTAGATCGGCAAATGTAGTTGCATACACTTTGGTAACGTTGGGTTCTGGTATTCGTACTTGGGAAGCTAGACCTTCTGATTGGTTATTGAATCCTCTGTGGAACGATAATCATCATTTTTGAAGGACTATCATTCTTGTTTATCAATAAAAGTTCTTAACATGTTGACAAAAAAAAACAAAAAAAAAAAGACTATTGACAATAAACAAGTTACTCCTATTTCCATTAAATGATATTTTAGTTGATAGACGTGAGTTGAATGACTTGCCTTGAAATTTGTAAAAACATGAGCTTTAGCCAATTTAGGAAACTCACCCTTATTTTGCTTACTTTATTTTTGGTGCAAGGCTAGGCAAATAAGCAAAATGATAACCAAGCAAACCTTAAGCTGTAGGATTCAACCTCTTAGTGTTACACGTTCAACCAAGTAGCAATATGAAAACGTGATATCTAACATTATAGAACTCTTAAAGCTAGCAATTCCAGTGGTAGGAAAATGGCATGAGCCATTCCTATTTTTTTGGCCAAAAGCGCAAAAAACCCTAACTCAATGGCCACCCATTTGCCCGGCCATAAATGGGTGCACCCATTTTCATCCAAAAAAAAGGGCACTAGGCCACATCATCATAGCAACCACCAAAATTAGGGGTGTAAATTTAGCCCGGCCCGGCCCATAGAAAACTGGGCTCGGGCTAGCCCGATCCAAGCCCATCGGGCTCCGGCAAAAAAAGCAGGCCCGGTTAAGCCCGCCCGGTCTTTAAAATTTAGGCCCATGCCCAGCTCGAAGCCCTAATAAATCCGAGCTGAGGGCTCGGGCCATTTTCTGAGAACCGTAGACACCTTAAGTTGGCTCGGTAGGTATTTCAAGTACCACTCCGTGCGGACTCCCGATGATGAAAGCGATACCCCAAATGCTTTGGGAAAATTCACGTGGATCTCAGAATCTTTGTAAGGATTTGGCAGCCAAGACCCAAAACCTCCCTAACTCAATTGAAATACCGGCAGACACATCCATTTGCAAACCGCCAACAACCCGGTCTTTTGACCAAAATCCACTACCCGTAGCCAGACGCATCCACCGGCCGGTAAATCCCTTGGCCAGCCGGCAAATTAGCTTGTTCCAGAACCCTTCGTAGCAGAGCCCAATCGGGACTCAAATTCTTCTCGGTGATCGGATAACCGTGTGTTTTCTTAACAATCAAGTTGCGGACTCTATGAGATAGAGTTCAAAGTGTTGCAAACGTCTCCCAATTCGTCTCATGATCGGATTGGGACTCTCCCGTGCTAAGCCCTATTTATAGGCATCGTTGCTCTCGAAATTCACACACAATTCCTCACCCCCACAACCCGAAGTGCTGTGCAAAACACTCCCCACACTCCACTCTTCAAAAGCCCTTTAACCTCACGAGGCGAAATCAATCCAGTCGAGAACCCCCAAATCCGAGTTAAGGTTTTGAGGTCTTGCGGATAATCCGCAACTAAGCAAGCGAATCGAACGATCCAATCGCTGAGGGAGTGACATACGAAGGTTACGACACCTTCTGAGTCGATCAATTTCTAAAGCCCCTGTGTATTTCATTCAATTTTAATCTGTTAGTTTTCAGTTTGTTAAGTATCTGGGCATTGGGAAGAACACCGGCCGGGTAATCAATGTACTGGCCGGCACATTAGATAGCCTAGTATGTCGGCCGCCAAATCAATTGGACGGCCGACAGATTAACTGTTGGTACAGTGTTTTTCGTGTGTGCGTAATGTCATGCTCCTATTCCCCCTTTCTTGTGTGTGATTGTTTTACTGCTTTCGTCACTTATATCTGCTAAAGGATATAAAAACAAGTTGAGTTTGAGGTCCTCAGATGCATTGAGACCACTTTATGTCAAACAAGTACAGGCTAGTATTTGTGGCTAGACGGAGAGGGGTGCCTAACACCTTCCCCTCACCGTACCTGTGTCCCGAACTTTGAATCTCTAGTAAAAGGGTTTTTTCTTAGTTTAGCCTAAACCAAGTGGCGACTCTAAACATTCAAAGGTGTGCTGTAACGGGCACCTAAGCGCTTAATAGTCATCATGTGTAGTGATAGGGAACTCGTCCTCGAGGACCGGGAAGCGTGATCTACAAGAACTTTTTATTTCTTAGGAGTAAAATTAATTAAAAGAAGAGTTGTGAAGAGAATATGCGAAAAAAGAATTGATAATTGTAGTGTATATTACTTAAGATTCTCAAACTAGCTGTTGGAATACAATTGAGGAATTGTCCATAGAAAAAGCACAATTGTAGGAATGTAAACCATAAAAGAAAAGCAGCCAAAGGAAACAATATATTCAATCAAAGATTATCCAAATCAGTCCAAGATATAAAAAAGGAAAGAAAAAAAAAAGTGTATAGAAGTTCAAAAGTCTACGTAAAAAAAAAAAGTTCAAAAGATACTTGGAAGACATATAAAAGCTCTGCTAATTCAAAAATGATAAATGTACAACAACCCAGCTTCAACATGGCTCTAACCATGTAGAGCCCAACACACTTGAGTGTGAAGTGTATGTGAGTTCTACACACCATGTTGAGTGTGTTGGAGCCATGTTGGAGACTTATGTTGCACATGTATCATTGTTGCTGCTAATTAGCCCTCGCTTCAGAAGGGGAAAATAGAAGGATATGAAAATTAAAGATTGAACATGAAACGGTTGATTATCAGTTCTTGTTGTACCAGACTTGCATTACAGTTTTGACTAGTAGAAATGGAATGCTTCTTCTTTACTTACCGACATATAAAATCTTTTAGAAATGGAATGCTTCTTCTGTAAGGTACAGTGTTTTGTTTTTACTTTCAATCGTGTATAAAATTCTAAATTATGGGCTTCGATTGGGCTAAAAGCTTCGAGCTTCGGGCTTAGGGCCGGGCTAATCGAGTAGCCCAACGGGTCGGGCTTCGGGTAGGGTCGTATTTCAAAATCTCTAGCCCAGACCCTACCCATAGGGATCGGGTGGGCCTAGGGCTGGGCTAAAACAGGGCTCGGGCCGGGCTATAGTTGACCGGGCTTCGTGTGGGCTTCAGGCCAGTGGGCCAAATTTACACCCCTACACTAAATCCTCCCTCCATCTTACATGTCACAGTTTGGGATACAAGGGAAATTATTTGGACAAAAAAATAGCATTGCAAATGACAATGAACCATTGCACCAACATTGCCATTTTTTGGCCAAATGACACTATTCATGGCTATTTTTTGGGATCATTGGGAATGGCACGACCACTGGAATTGCTGCTAACGAGGCAAAGACACGGATCCCAGTAGTTCCCCTTGGACACTACATCATTTAGTGCCCCCATCCAATAGTCTATTTCGACAATGCACGATTTGGATTTATAAAAAACTGTTTTGATCAAGCTCTTCCCGGTCATTTTTATTTGTTGATTCCTCGTGGAGACCTTAAAAACACGTTTTAAACATATTGAACAGTTCAGATCATCAAAATTCGATCGGGAAATGGGAGGTGCTTAAAAACATGTTTTAAACACTTGAACAGTTTGGATTATTAAAATTTGATCGGGAAATGGGAGGTGCGGACCTCCCATTTTTCGATCGAATTTTGATGATCTAACCGTTCAATATGTTTAAAACGTGTTTTTAAGGGTCCCCACGAGGAATCACAAAAAAAAAAGACCTGCAGGATCTTGATATAAAGTGTTTTTCATAAAACTATAAACCACCCATTTTGAAATTCCACGCAAATGATCGAAACTGTTCAATTTGTTTAAAATATGTTTTAGAGAGTTCCCTCAAACAATCAACTCATTCGGACATCGGAACGGGCTTGATCGGAATTTGTCCCAAAATTTGATAGGATAAAAACTGAATGAATCGATCAAACACTTACCGTTATCCAAATGGGTTAATTTTTTATAAGTACGCTTACAAAATTGTTTTCGGAACGGGCTTGATCGGAATTTGTCCCAAATTTTGATAGGATAAAAACTGAATGAATCGATCAAACACTTACGCAAGTACGCTTAAAAAATTGTTTTAGAAAAATTGAATGCCTCATATTATTAGTGTGGGGCTCTGATTATTTCTTGTGTCCAAAATTGTATCAAATTTTATGTGAGCAAAACCACCCTAAATATATAGAAGCCAGTTCCGTCAACATTTTGACATGTATATAAACCTTTCAGTTACTCTATTGAAGATGAATTAAAAAGGTTTAAAAAAAAAAAAAAAAAGAGGCCAAAATATGGATTTTTTTTAACCTTTATTGGGCAAATTTATATAATTCTCGAGATCTAAAATTGCCACCTGTGACCCCACTTGAACCCTTATGCCTCCGCCCATGCCAAGTTGCCAACAGCTGCTTGTTGATCCCACATAACCACATACACGTGTGCATCGGACGGCTGCAGACATTTCTATATCTGAATATTATACGTCCTACTGATCTGGATATTTGTGGCCGCAATACTGTTCAAAGAATAACTTTTTTAAAAAGGCCTGTTCATTTTCATAGTTCAACCACACAAAAGAAGAAAATCTTGCCTTACATCTACCATTTTTCATTCTCCTTTTTTCCACAATAGGTCCTAAAACCAATACTTGCAACCACCTACAACAATGCACCCCCTACATAAACAAACCTATGAAAACAACCCCTCATTTCTGGAACCAAAAAAATTTGGAAAAAGGAATACAGTTTGGAATGGGGACAGAAACTAATGCTGGGGATTGAATTATAAACAAACCTATGAAAACACACTCCCTACATATATAAGAATCGGAATTAGCAGTCCCTTCCAACATCAATTTGGAATGAGGTTTCCACCAAAATTAAGTTTTACAAAATCCCATGGGGATACCTAGAAAGCAACCCCTCATTTCCCAAAACATATGAGCGAGGGGAAAATGGCAAGCACGCACCCAAACCATACCCTGGATTATCTCCCTAGTCCAAAATCTCGTTTATGTTTATGTACCGTCGGAATAAAACTACATTGTTGATAGGATGCCACCAACCAATCACCCACAGAGGGAACTCCGTTGAACAAACAGTAGAAAAGCTGAGGGAGTGCTTGATACCACGCACACCATCGCCATGTCAACAGTAGCTTCCATTGGTTCTTCCAAAATGACTTTTCATTTGTACAGAGCAACGAGCGGCTTTAGTTTCTACCCTAGTTATATATCTTTACTGCCTTCTCAAATGCGTGACGATTCTGAAAAAAAATGGATTATGATGTTAAAGTCAAGCAAATGGATTATTGCACATAAACCAATGGACTGCAGAACTTTAAGTAGCTTCCGAGAGATCTCAACTTTATGTGGGCTCTACAGAAAGAAAATCTCCAAATGATAGTATGTCGTTTTTCAGCCCTTTTTGCACCTAAAATTAATACTACTGGAAACAATATACTGACATAGATATCCGGATATAGCAGAACATATACTGACATAGATATCCGGATACAATCAGCTGAGAGGGCAAGAGTACCTGATTAGCTGCATAAGCCCTTTTAGGAGCATTATCAGAGTGCTCCAATCCAAGATACTGATCCCAAGCACCATAAACATCTCTTCTCTGCAGAAAGATGATTCACATATCAATCCAATGCGGCTTTAATAAACAAGCGATATCACTAACTTTAGGAAGACAGGAAAGGAAAGAAATGCACACATGAAACCGGCCGGAGACTACATCAGAATCTTCAAGATACTCTGGTCGACCAAGTGAAAGAAATGCAAATTTCCACTGGACAAAAGAAATTACAAAGAACGCAAAATTTCAGCAGAATAAAGTCAACAAAAGCAATTGATAGTACATTAGGAATACTAAGTATGCAGAGAACATGAACATATCTAGCGTTCACTTGGAGTAGATGTACCTTGGCAAATTCCTCATCTGGAATCTGCAATTTCTTCTGTACTCGGACTTTGACCTCAGCTAAAGTCTCACCCTCATGGATGACCAAGAAAAAAGGCTCCCCAAAGTTCTGAATCTGCTGCTAACAAGGAGAAATATAAGACTAAGAAAACAAAGTCCCATGAGTTTGTCAGTGTTCAGCCAACAGCATCAACTAATCCAGAGATAGAAAAAGAGAGGGCATAATGTTCAGGGCGCCTATAAGAGAAGGTTGTTTATGAATTAGTTACCATCTGATTTTGAGCAGTCTCCTTCGTGAAGTGGTATACATGAATTAACCGATCATGAGGACCAAGGTTTTTCTCTTCATCTGGAACCTGCACAATGTTGAAACAAGAGCTGGTAAATAACCTAAGTTTGACATAATTCAGACGCACATTGCTTTTTAAACCAACATATTTATTTAGATTTGATTCAAGAAACAAAAGAAAATAGCGGCGCGCGGGCACAGGGGGTGAGGAATTTAACGGCATGCTCAAGATACATTTATATTTTTAATTGTTGTGCTTTCCACCTTTGTGCCCTTGACAGAACTCAACGGGGAAAAAAGGATTTATGTAGCTGACCCGACACAAGGTTCGGTTTGGTTTGGTTTGGTTACCACATTTGTCTGTTGAGAGGGGATAGGGTTCTGAAGTAGTCAATTCAAGAAATGTCTAAGTGATTGCACAGGTAAAACAAATGTTTCAACTGAGTTGACACTCAAGCAATGTCCGACACCTTTTTAATAATAAATAAAGTCAAAATATCGGACACCATAATGGGACTTGTGACAATTCGTGAAGCTTCCGAGTAGGGATAGCAATCCAACCCGCCCAATCAGGCAGGTTCGTGTTAAATTTTCCGGGTATAGGGTCGGGGACAATTGAAGACCGGGTTCGGGTAGACATCACCTGGCCCGATACCCACAGCGAAATTTTTTTATGCATAAGATTTTATTTTTATACTTTTATTTGACCCTTATGACTAAAATATCACCATATATATTATTACTTTTCATTTTTCTTCTAAAAAGTAGATTTCGGTTAAGTTGTGATAGTTATTTTGTGAACTTTAATTTTTTGTGCTCACTAATTTTGGAGTCTAAAACATATTTTCTTAATATGTAAAAAAAATAAGAGCAGGGCAGGGGTACCCATACATACCCAGTCGGGGTTCAGGGCGGCGCTAGATTTTCCAGTAGGGGTATGGCAAAACCTACCCCGCCCCTCCCCGTTGCCATTCCTACTTCCGACACGTCCTATGTGATAGACCTGTTCAGAGTAACAATGTTTTGCATTATTTGGGACGCAGCCTATGCACTTCGCATGTGTTTTGAAACATCTATAAGATAGGTATAAATCATGTGATTCACGTGTCTAATGTTCAACTGTGTTGCACTATTTACAATGCAAGTTGCTACATCAATGATACCCTTTTTTTTACTCCCTCCGTCTCAAATTTTTTGTCCAGTCCGCAAAACGAGGACTTAAAAATAATTAATTTTTTAAAAGAAAACTTTCAAACTTTTTTCATAAATTAAAAGTACTCGTTGATATCTACTGAATTGTACAAAAAAAATTGAATTTTTTTTGAAAATTTTATATTATTTTCAAGTTCTCGTTTTACGGAGCGGACAAAAATTTTGGGACAGAGGGAGTAGTTATTATTATGTGATTTGTGTCGCATATATTTCCTTGTTCTTGAATCCAGGTAATTTCATTATTCTTGAATCAAGTACCGTTTCAATGACACATAAAATAACCCATAATAAATATATATGCATCCCAGGCATATCGTCATCTGCATTTTTCGAAAATCATAGCTCAATCCATGTCTACCCTTAATCATGTGATGCTGGAGCCAAACGAGAGAGAGAGAGAGAGAGAGAGAGAACCTCTTCTGCTCGTAATGTCCAATACTGATCATTTATGTTTTCTATCTTCTCATTGACAGGAAAAATCTGCAAGTCAATGACAACAAAATTAGATTCTACTAAAACCAGAGTAGACTTAAAGACGCCTCTGAAAGCCAGGAACAGCAATTAGACCAAGGCAGGTCAAAGAGAGCTTCAAAGGCTCAAAGCCGCCCCCTTCTCAAAGTTGTAGAAGTTATACGAAATCGAAATCTAAGTACATTATTGCTGGGGAAGCATCAGCGATAGAATATCAGAGAAGATGCTTCAGATGACGGCTCATAGAGTTATGAAAAACACTGTCAATAGTTCTAGTTTAATTGTATTTGGATTGATCCCAGAAAAACAGAAGACGGGGGGAAAAAAACACTGTAATTCTGTAACCATGCAAAGATGATGCTAAACCTTATAAATCTTGTGGTAAAAAACTTCAAGCAATCTGAGTTCTGCATCCGGATGAGACAACTCAACCTGTTCAAACAATTCAACTGGAATAAATACAAGCAAACACATCTAAAAACATCAAACAAGTAGGATTACGATACCATGATAAACTTTCAAGTTTCAACAATAAAAAGGTGTTAGAAGCTCCTATTTGCAAAATCAATACCAGTAAATTACCTTTGTCTTAAGCTCATTAATTACATCACCCACGGTGCTTTGTTTTGGAAGTCTAATGGTATGAACTGACACCTAAAAAATTAGATAACAATGGCAAATTTTGGTTAGGGGAACAAAATGTGCAGGTAATAAAATGACTAGGATTTGTTCTGCGTACTCACTTCCTCTTTTGTAGCATGGTGAAAAGCTACTTTGAGTGTTTTCAAACCTTGTAATTCTGGCAGAGGTATGTCCAATACTTCATAGTACAATATATCAGAAGTCTGTAGGAAATCCAACGCAAGTTTAAAATTCAAGGTTCTCCACTATATAATACACAGGACTATGTTACGATTACCTGATTGTAGTGGACCAGCATATCTGACAAACGGTCCACCCCACGGTACTTGATAGGCTGGGGTTTCGGTTGCTGAGAGTAACAATTATGAGATGTAAGCCTGATTTTGGCTGGATCCTCCAAATCAAGATGGCGTGCTAGTAGCTCCACAACATCATCATATGTATGACGCTTTGACCTGGTCATTCATTATTTGTTTGAGTAAGAAAGTGACCAACTTAACTATTTCACTGGCTGATTATGTTCAATTGATATCCATAAAATGGAAGGGAAAAAAAGAAGATAAGAAGATTGTGGACAAATAATTCAACTATTCACTTACAACTCTAGACAGAAATCATCCTCCCTTGGCTTTTCCAGGGCTCGAAAGTGAACCACCTGCAAAACATGAAACGTGTGAATACTGCAAGATTTAACTATCATTCTGTGTTTTTGGTTGGTTATGAAAGAATTCTAGCTGAAAAACAATGAACAAGCAAGCGTAACTACCATATTTTACTATATGGAACTAATGTTTCATTGCAGTCTATTTTGCAGGGGTAGAAGTATCATAAAAAGAAACATGGACCGAAACGAAATTGGGCCTAAATAGTAAATACAAGGGCAAAATGTAATTGAACCCCCCCAAAAAACAAAGTTCGAATCTTATCTAGATCTCAACATAAGATAAATTTTATAGGAATTTAAAAGAAGAATACCTGGCGATTGTGCACGTACTCCAAAAATGCAGGAACATCTTGATAGCGGAATTGATCCATACCTTCAACTGGAAGTGTTTTTTGAAAACAAACTATATCCCCATCTTCAAGCTAGACACAAGCATTACAGATACGTCAAAAAAAATACCTCTATAATCTATATAGTAGAGCAGTACATCATGTTAACATATACCTGGCAAGATCGGAATGTAATTTTCCTGTCAATGGGTTCACACATGACGTGTGGCTCAAACTTTATCTCCTGAACATAACAACGCCTGAGTTAAGGTGCTTTTGGAAACAACAGAGCTGGACGTGTAATTTTTTATGTACAAGGGTTGCCAAAGTAATGCAAAGCATGGAATGAAGAATAGGTGTGGACCGAGAATTCCACAAAAGCGGAAAGCTCAACATGAGAATGGATTTGGGTACCATATTATGGTTAGACGATTTACGAGCTTCCTTAAAATAGAGGGTTAAGTGACCATTCATAGATAATGCTGACGCCTGACAGGGCCATGATATATGATACTAGCAGTCCATGGGCGATATTCTAGCAATTTTGGAAGGTTTGTAATCAATTTTGCTGAAGATTAATACCATATGCACATATCAGTCTCATCCTCAGAAAAAAGGGGTGCTTTGGGGTTTGCAATCCCTTTATCATCATCCTTGTTGATTGGTTTGTTTTCTCGTTTCAATTGGTTAGTCTAATTCAAAAATTTCGAACAGAGAGAGACCATGCATCTCCTTCCATATGGACTTCCAGCATACTTCAGTGTTTCAGAATTGAAATGCAATTCTAATGAGGACAGGGTGTGATTCTACGGGCGGTGAAGTCGAAAGAGATATAGCCAGCCATTTCATTCAGATTCATCTAGATTCATAACTGCCATACAGTTCTAAAAAAGACCTCAAAAAGTTCAATCTCTTCATCAGGAGCATAGCCAGCCATTTCATTTAGCTTCGTTAAGATCTCCACTGGTTTACTGGCAGCCTTCACGAAAAGCCTCCCAGCATAACTGGGAAAACAGAGAAACAAACATTGGTCAAATTACGTGGAATTCCAACATAAAAAATAGGAAGAAAGTGACTAAATTATTACCGTAGCTCTTCTTTCTCAGGATCATAAAGCTTGAAAAAAAGTAAAATATCATCTCTTGTCTTGTCAGGAGGAGGAATAGGCCGTAAATCCTGAATGATAAAGTAGATGATTGGTAAAACCAGATAAAGAAAAATTGGAGCTATAAAACCAATATATATATATATATATATATATATATATATATATATATATATGCAAGTATATATATATATATGCAAGAACATCACCAGTCCAAGCTCCACTTCTAAGAACAACTTCAGTTCTGCATTGTTAACTTTATTGGATACCTCCCTCAACTGTCCCACCTGCAAACAATGCAAGGTATGATAGAATTCAGGAGTACAATTTTTTCTAATGACTCCAATAGGTATCAGCATGACCCCCTAATGTCTGGTTCTCAAAACAAAATGACAAGGACTGCAGAAATAATCACAATGATAAATGGACTGCAGCAGCCCTAGATAGATCTTCATGCAACCAAAATGTAATAAATGTATATAGTGCAACTGTACATCCTGCATAAGCATCCTTATTTAAACTTCTAAGATTTCACTAGAAATTCCCTAGCTGGTATTTATGTCAGCAATCCAAACTCAAAATATAAGAAATACTGAACCCAATTCAACAAGAAGCTTTCCACCATCACAAGAAGATATGAAATGCAAATAAAACAATAGATCGACACCCTTTTATGGCTATGGAACCAATGTCCTGAAGTATCTCGCACGGCTGCTCCCTGTGAGGAAATATCTCCAACAAAGAATGCTTCGAATCAAATGTCATTGATCCTACTAACTACCAATAGAGATGACCAAAATTAGATTTCAGGTGTATGCATGCAGAGCTACGAGGCCAGATCAAGAGATGGGTTGATCAAATGTAGAGCCGTATAAGGTCCCACACCATAAAAACTATATAGCATTTGAAATGTACAAAGAACAGAAGAAAATTACCGTTTGCATTTCCTCTACATGGGTTAAAGGTCGATTAGGACGATATGTATGGTTTTGACGCTTTGCCCACAGCCAAAATCGCTGAAATTGCACAGGTACACCAAACTCTTTAGCAACCTCCTCCTGCATGCAGATTCATAATTAGACCCGGTCAAAGCACACAAGCATATCGTAACTCTAACTTGATAACATGAAAACTAGGTAGTAATACAAACAAAGGATTAAAAACATAATCATGCAACAGGTGTAGCACTCCTGTAATAAAGCAATTACAATTAGACCTACAAGAACAAGATTTAATAATGTGGTACATAAACCTGTGAATGCGGTGTAACCAATAAAAATCCATTAGCAGTCTGGTCTTACTAGGGGTGAGCAAGGGTTGGGTTTCGACAGGATCCAACACCCGACCCCGTCAGATGAAGAAAAACCTAACCCGAAACCGAACCGAGTACTCTATGAAACCGAACAAATCAGGTTGGTCTGTTCAAACTGAGAGAGAGAGAGAGAGAGAGAGAGAGAGAGAGAGACGAGCCATCAGACATCTTCAATGGAGAGTTTCTCCTACATACAGTTAACCCATCCTAATTAAAAGCAAGGAAGACATCTTCTGTACATGGAGAGAGAGAGAGAGAGTGTGGTAGTAGAGATGGTGAGTCTGGTAAGTGGATTTGATTTTGGGGACCTTTAGGATCCACGGCGTACAATAAAAAGCAAGAGAGGGACATTGGGACTTTGGATCCGATTGTTGAAAAAGTAAAAAAATGACAGAATAGATGTGTGTATATATATATATACACACACACACACACAATAGGCTTCACATAAGGGCCCCTTATGAGAAATAAGGACCAAATGACCACAGCCCTTGGATCTCATCCAAGGGCTCAGATTTAAAAGCCAACGCGCGGGTCAAAAAGCCCGGGTCATGCATCCAATTACGGGTAAAATGAGACAAACGGGTCAAAACCCTGAATCCCTTCCCCTTTTCCTATCCGCAGTCGAAGAGAGAGAAAGAGAGAGAGAGAGAGAGAGGCGACGAAGACAAACGAAGAAGAAGAAGAATCACAACCGACGAACGCCCAAGATGATTATATCTGATCAGGATCTGGCAATGACAAAAGCAATTGCTACTCTTTTTCGTCGGTCGTGATTCTTCTTCTTCTTCGTTCGTCTTCGTCACCTCTCTCTCTCTCTCTCTCTCTCTCTCTCTTCGACTGCAGATAGGAAAAGGGGAAGGGATTTAGGGTTTTGACCCGTTTGTCTCATTTTACCCGTATTTGGATGCATGACCCGGGCTTTTGGACCCGCGCATTGGCTTTTAAATCTGAGCCCTTGGCTGAGATCCAAGGGTGGTGGTCATTTGGTCCTTATTTCCCCCCCCCCATAAGGGGCCCTTATGTAGAAGGAGAGAGAGTAGTAGAGTACTTCTTGGGCAGAATGTTTACCCATTTGAAATTACAAAAGTTGAAATGCCTATTGGAAAATTACAAAATTCGTATGATAGTAATAAAGAGAGGCGGCGGAAAGCTGTCTGTCCTCTCCTATTCCCTATGCTGTCCTCTCCTATTCTCAACGCAAATATACAGATCTTTTACATTTACGTATATGAAGTCGGGTTGGGTCTACAGGTTCAATATTATGTAACCCGGCACCCAAACCAATATCTGAAGTTTTCTAAAAAACCAACCCGTACCCAAACCAACCCATTGTCTGGAACCGCCCGTTCGGCTTCGGGTCAGGTCGGATTTATCAGGTTGGTTGGTTGGATGCTCACCCCTAGGTCTTACCAATGCTGTGTGCTGGATGGAAGAACTGATGTAGAAGCAGCTAAAGGAGGTCATGAAAACCATAGAGGAAACTGATATTTCTAGATTTAGAAAATATTCACTTTGGCGCACTAAGATCTGCTAATTCAGAATAGACACACAAAAACTGTTTATCCAACTCGAAACCAATTGGCTATGAGTGGAGAGGCCGCCTAGGCTCATATACTAGCTTTGGAGGTTATAATTAACTAATGTGGGACAAGCTCTAACAGAAACAATATGGAAATTTCAAATACCATGTCACTACTCACTAGTTCTTGCCTAGTTAGGATTGTATTGTTTGATTTATGCTTTTACTAGAATCATATTCCTCTCCTGTAGGATTCTCTAATCTTCCACACAAATTCTCTCTCATGAACACACTGCTATTACCAGAAAGAAAAAATTATAACTCCTCTACTGATAGACGAAGTCATCTTCCTAATTAGTACCTTGAAAAGTTCAAAAGGCATCTGCTTCTGAATCCGGAAACTTCTTACTTTTTCATGATCCACAAGATCAAAATATATATCCCTTCCAATCTGCTCTACAAGGTCTTCATCGCGTGCAACCTAAATTCATTAATATACTGCTCAATAAGGAATCGGATTAAACAGTAATGCTAAACATTAGGCTGTTTCGAAACAAGATTGGTAGCAGGGACCTTAATAATAGTATAAAGGTGAGCCTCGGCCTTTTCCTTTTTCTTGACGTCTTTTTCCTCTTGCTCTCTCTTCAACCTTTCCTGAGACGCGCCATTAAACGTGTCCAAGCCATGTCAGATAAAATAAAATTTGAGTACACATAACAGAATACCGGCATCTTACCCTAAGATGTTGGGCAATATCCTTCTCATCCACATTACAAACTATTTTCTCCTTGTCACTTTCACGTATGTACACCAACATGTATGCATTTGAGTACTTTGTGAATTTAAAGGGAGTATTATTGAACCCAGGGTTTGTCTGAGGCAACTGTCATAACGAAAGCAGGTAAGAAAAGGTTAAGAACAAAAGTTAAGAAATGTGTAAATCCATAATACGAATAAGAACCAAAAAGCTGCCAGCAAATATAGTCAAAACATGACCTCTTCTTCGCCACCATACTGCTCCTCCAAAGCCCGCTTTATATCTTCTTTTGTCACACGTTCATCATCAAATTTGTACCTGGATAGCAAATCAAACTTTACTGTACGATGAAAAAATTGCAGAAGATGAAATGGTTGACCACAAATTCTCCAAGTTTCCATGCACACTTCACATGTTAACATATCTCAAACAAAATAACAAACTTAGGTTTGTATAATTTATGGCTATTAGGCAATCAAGAAGAATGCGATTTGACCAGGTTCACGCAATGATTGAGAATTTTATGTACAGATCTATAAGATTTTAGCAGTACAAAAACCATAAAATCAATAGGCTACCCACCAATAAGCTGGTCTCAAAATTCCTCATCAAACCACTAATTGTTGCAGACAAAATTTGCTAATTGCTCAGGAAAAAAAATCAAAGCAAGACCAAAAAAGGAGATTCAAGAATTCAAACTTAAGTGTGGAATCTGGTGCACCTGGTCAGATTCCACATAAAGTAAACATAACACAGAAACCAATGGATGGATCGTATTACACATGCACTATGTTCCAAACTCTTTTAGACTGGGAACAATAAATACTCCATTGCCAGCACCGAAGCTATTTTTTAACCATGATTCTAGCAACTATGCCCCACTATGCCCCATGGAGTTATATAGATGCCAGGTAACTGCTTTTGTAGGGACACACATGGAGAAGATAGAAAACAGTATTGGAAACTTCTTAATTATCGGAGATCTGTATTCCCAACCAAACCAACCAGAGCACCAGCAAAAAAACCCACCCCACTGGAAGGAATCTACAGCTCCCATACATATTATTAAAAAATAATAATGTGAGCGCTCCTTAAGCTTAAAAACAAAAAACAAACTAAGTTTAAACATCCCTGTAAATTTAGTCACAGAGGGCGCAATAGTTGAGCACAATTCATGACATCTACTATTTTTCCTTAACAGTATTGGAAAGTTTTTTGTTGGTCTTTATTATTTGGAAAGCCTTATAGACTAAATATTATTCGTAAATCCATTACTTATTCCCCAAAAAAGCATGCTAGTGTAACACAAAATGATAAATCCCAGGAACTAACTTGCAGAGACTGGGTGATAGTTATCTAAGAGCTGAGTTATAGTGGTAGATCACAAATATATAAGGGCTTCCATGAATAGACCATTGGCATGAGTGCATCTGAAATTTGAATGCATACCATTGATCAGTAAGAGTTGGCCTTATAAAGGCATAATAATGTCCACCATGCACCCCACCACTGTGTACTAAAACACTGCAAACAACACAAATTCGTTAGAACAAAACAGAATCAGGGGGTCGTAGACAAGGACAGTAAGAATACAGATATGCATATAATAAAGTACGGATTTGTATGCCGCATGTTGACTTTTTTCTTTTGGCTAAACGACAGTAATGACAATAGAAAAACCATGCATGCCTGAAAAAAGACCACCAAAAAACCCCTACCTACTGGAAAGGAACCTACAATTCCCAGAGTAAAAAAATGAAAGCGCTGTAAATTTAGTCACTGGAGTCGCAAGAGTTGGTTAGTACTGGAACTGAATAAAGCAGAATGTGTGACATTTTCTCTTTTTTACTCCTTCGCCATCAGAAAAGTTTGGAGGAAATTTATCATGTCCACTTAAAGAAATTATATCAATCATACAGCATTAAGGTTTTTTTTTTTTTGGTTTTGGTTATCCTACAACACTAAGTTACAGGCTCTAAATGTGCCTTGTGGCTTGTGATGCACAACAATTTTCTTGGGTGACGAAATCTGAGGGTATAAAGATCTCTAAACACGCTTGCATATGCATTGAAATCAAAATGCGCACGGTGGCATTGTACAAATTGCGCTCTTAATCCATAACCTAGGCAAATACAGATGGGCATGATGAGCATACACATTCGGAAAACTCTGAAGCTTCAATTATGACATTAAGTAGATGCTATGAACGAGTATATGCATGAGGAAAACAATAAAGCTTCAATTCAGATGTTGAACACAAATAATAAATATTCTCAGGTAAAGAATAAGACAATGCCTCATGGCACCCATGAATAGTATCATCATCTACGTGTGTGCCACACGTCTTAAGGACAAAAAGAGTTTCTTCATAGGCCATGTATGCACATGTATTATAGTTCCACCTTGTTGAGTGACAAACATGCTAACTTATCAATCGGAAAGCATGACAAATACGATAGTTACTACCTACTTAAGATACAGATGTAATTAACACTATCAAGTTAAGCTAGGTGATTTACTGACTATATTATAAATGGCATAAATAAAATTCGTATTACCTGTGAAGCGTGTAAAGGTTTCGAACATTCCTGTTGGCATCCGGTGACAAGTATTTGCCATCTTCTCGATCAAGATCAAGTTGCAGAGGGAACTCATAACGGTCATTAATCTGCAGAATGAGAGCCAAAAAAGTACAATGGAGCAACTAAATACACACCATAGAAAATTCCAAGAAAATTGCTTTTAGCTATCATTTAAAGCCAATAGACCAGATGACTCCCCAGTTACTGAAATCAGGCAAGTAGTTTCATTGCGCAAACGAAGTTTCTATCGAAACAGAGATTCATGAGTTGAATAAAGCAATAGCCAATTAGCCAGTAACTTGATAACTCAGATTTTACCAGGTCATTTAGATGATGGCTACAGATCTAAAAATTGAAAGGTTTATGACAATATAAGTAGACAGCTATTGACTCTAACAAGAATGATATAGCACCAGTACTCTACTAATGTCAGCATCAATAACACATGGAGAAACGAAAATGATACATCGTCAGTAGCACATGTGACAGGTAACAGAGTAACAGAAGTTCATGAGACTTGCACAAGGCAACTGCAACAGCTTATTTAAAGGTGTCTTGCCCAGAGTAAGGATGAATTTTGTACCGCCCCCACCAAAAAAAGGAATGCAGAGATTTATGAAGTAAAAAATTAGTAAAAGCGATTGTATAAGACCATGACGAAACATACGCTAGTAATTTTCATAAAGTGTATTTTCATAAGCACATTTTGGCACAATTGAATTTAGATGAGATGGTGTAGGTATTAAATCTACTGAAAAGAAGTTAAAATAAGTCATAAGATGTCAAGTAAAAGTAAGGTAGCTCAAATGGAATGCCACCCCTAATGTATCTTAAAAAATAAGGATAAAGTATAAACAGCATGCAACTTCATATAAAATGAAATACACTGGAAGCCTGTAAATATTACCTGTTTTATTCACATATAACAGCACATTCTGCATAATACAATCAGACTCGAACTGATTACTTCCACCACGGCAAGGTGGCAGTCTATAACTTAGTTATATCCCTTTTCTGCCTCCATTCCCATTGAGAATATTACTGACATATCTTAAGGCAAAGGGTCAACATAGTCGACGCCACTTCTCTTCTCTTGAACATAAAGCCGGGCCTGATTTCTACATGTGCCTTGAAAAATAGTTCTATAATCAATGTACTAAGTTGACATAATGGGTTGCTTGAGTTTGGATTGAGCAATTCGAGCTCAGTTATCTGTTCAAACCCTCTTATTGTTCTTAAGTCAACAATCAACATGACCTGATTTATTTGCTCAAGCAATGTGCATGAACTAGTGATTTGTTTAGTGCAACTACGCCCCTTTTGGAATATTACTTGTATTCCATATAAAACCAGCCCAAATCCGAATTCAAAATATACATATACAGCAGTCGAAAGAAGAATTGCAGTCCATTCAAAAAAACTACATGTACTAGCCGTTCGCCATAGGAAAGTTGCAATATAAACACGTGAAAGCATGTGTGTGCATCTATGAAGCACAGATAGTCGTACTCAGACACAGATATGCGCCCAATATGGCCAAATACTTATTGGATACAAAAAATAGTACTGAACACTTCTATCTAAATTTGTTCACTGTCTTGATGCGTCCTTGATATGGGAATAACATCTTGCCTATATTTGGATACGTACGTGGAGTAACCGTTATATTTTGCATCACATGTATTACCCATAGAAACCCTAATTTCTTTTCAAATGGTTAGACGTTTTAGGTCTTCCATAGAGAGACTCTCAATCTCTTCATATCTTCAATGCGTCAACACCAAGCAAAGAAGAATCCATTCTGAGGAAGAATCAAGCTTCCACTCATAGAGCTTCTCCACACAATTTTTTCTTATAAATATTATAATTTTAATGAAAAGGCATCAAGGGGATGCCACCAATGTCCAAAAGAAACGAGGAATAAAAAGATCTTCTCCATTCACAAAGAATAGTTACTTCACATTGTAGACTCCATCTCTCCCTCTCTTTCTAGTGGTAATATGCATGGTTTCTTTAGATTCCCTTGATCACCCACTTTCGGGTTATCACAATCTCATGAAGTGGGCCGAACAATCAATCAGTACAAAAGAATCAACCTAGTGATCTCAAGGTATAACATCGTTGACCTGGAAACCTCCAAGGCACACTGCCAAATGGTGGTAATGCCAGAGGAACCGGTCAGCAGGACTAGGAAACTAGCCAGACAGACAATGGTCTCATGGCTCGGCACGCCGAAGAAGCCCAGTAGGCACGATAGCTAGAGCCAGATATCAGGCAGCTCCTACAAATAATTTGCAACGACGCAGCTCGGCCAGACGTACACATCGGCCATCACGTCGCTTGGCGCAAAAGGCCATAAGCGACCAAACCGCAACATCAAAGCCAATGCGGAGCAGTCCCTTCATGCTGAACGGTGCGACCCAGGCATGGTAAGGGCTAACTCAGCATAGGCATGACACGCCAGAGCATTGGAAGACATTTGCATAACCGTTTTGATTCTTATTGGCAACGTCAAGAGTGACGAGAGCCGAACAGTGCATGATACGTGTCAGAGGACGAGTGGATGCATGTGCAAATAATCGCCTCGCTCACCATCGTCATGTGTGACGTTAGCCAAGCTGTTATCGTGCGTGCTAGGCACGATGGTACTTGGAGGCCAAGCAAAGCTCACACTATAAAAGGTAGAAAGTACAACCTGACGGAGGTATACACATACTTCTCTTTAAAATCCTAGATTTGAGTACTTTCCTTCTCTCCTTCTTCCACGTCGGAGTACCATTCTAGACTTCACGGTCCAGTTTGGTGCTAATGCGGGCGTTCTGTGCGCAGGCGAGGAGCTCAGGTGAAGGATCCACTCAAGCGAGTCTCTCACCAACCCGACAGTTCAAGGAAGGCTGAATCCAGAAGTTGAGACGCCACATCTCCCTAACTTTATGGCATTGCGCCCTTGCGAGGGGTTGAGCACTAGAGTCACCACAGTATTTCACGGATCTCTTTCCTAATGACCAAGACTCCACGACATTTCACGGGTCTTTTCCCTGGTCTTTTTCCTGACAAGCTGATGTAGCTTAGCAATTAGTATTTTATTAGCGTGATTGGTTTGTGTAACTTGGTTTGTATTATTACTGTTTTTATGTTTTGACCTATTGTGGGGGATGTCCACATTTTAATTGGCATATGCTAGGCACGTGACCTTTTATTATTTAGAGCCGGCCGATAGGGATGTGACACCTAGCAAGGACTAGGGTTTGGCTTGAGTCCTATATAAGCCCAGCCTCTCTATCCCTTTTCCGGCGACGTTCTGGAATTCTTACTGCTGCTTCTATGCTGCTGCTCCATCTCCACCTCTCCGATTGGTTTGTGTAACTTGGTTTGTATTATATATTCTGTTTTTATGTTTTGACCTATTTGTGAGGGTTGTCCACATTTTCTTTGGCATATACCTTTTATTATTTAGAGCCTGCCGATAGGGATGTGACACCTAGCAAGGACTAGGGTTTGGCTTGAGTCCTATATGAGCCTTTTCTTCCTTCGCTACTGCTACTGCTGCTGCAGCTTCTTCTTCTTCCTTCTCTTCTTTCCCCTTTGTTCTATCACCTCCTGTCTACCTCTCCCATTCCCTTTTTTTCGATTTGCTACACCCTGTTCTTAGCTAGCTGTCACTTTTTGTTTCGGAATTGAACTCCTTTCTTTCCATAGACTTACTGGTAGGTATTTCAGTAGTGGAATTTCAGTTTCATTAGTGGTTTATGCTATTAACATCTTTCCTATTACATGGTTGCTTGATTTACTAGCTTGTTATTCATTTGGTGATTATATATATATATATATATATTATTATTTTTTGATAAGTAAAAGTTTCATTAAAGCACAAAGGGAAATCAACCCTTACAAAACAGAGCTCCTATACACTTCTAGCGCGAACAAAAACAGGCTGCCCTATACACTGCTACGCGGACAAAAAAGGGTAAACCAATCCAGAAAATGATCGAGAGAAGGGTTACATTCCCCCCTATCCCAACTATATACCTGCTAGATCGTTTGGAAGTTTGGCTCAATCTGTGAAGATCTCCAGTAAAATCATCCTAATTCTGTTAGTCAGACCTAGAGCTGCATTAAATTGGTATCAGAGCCAAGTTTGTAGCTGTTTCTCACAATTTCCTGCATATCATTTCATGCATACTAGGTGTTCGACGAATTCCTGTGAGAAAATTCAAAATTGCTGGTAGCTGGGAACTTCATTGTTGACCTCGGCATTAGATATCAGTTTATTCATTCCGAATTCAGTGCATACTATTCTGCATCCATTTTAATCACATCACCAGCGCACTTTGCATTTGCATTAGACTCGTTTAGTTATTGTCACTTCATTCATAGTGTCATATCAGTGCATTGGGTTGTAAAGAATGGAAGTCGGTCGTCAAGCTTCCCATGGCCAACAATCCTAATCAAAACCTTCTAGGAGAGACCCGGCAAGATGCCTTTCGTCGTCAACAACAAGCGACTGAGCAAATCCAAACCCAAATTCAAGAACTCACTCGCTTGGTGGGTCCAGGAGACCTAGAGAGGTATTACTAAAAAGTGACACAGAGAGCGAGTTTGATGAAATTGCTCTAAACCCGGGACGTGGGGTTCCTAGACAGAATGAGAGGTTTCCTAGGGAAGGTAATAGGAGTGGGATACGTGGGACCATGTATTAAAGTCAAGGTACACGAATTTAAGGGTTGTTTACACCCTGAGGAGTTCTTAGACTGGGTGGATAGGGTTGATCACTTCTTTGAATGGAAAGACATGCCTAAGGATAAGAAGGTTAAGTTTGTTAGCCTTAAACCCAAAGGACATGCCCTTGTTTGGTGGAAACAGGTCCAAAGTAACAAAGTTTATAGGGGCAAGAATAAGATTAGGTCTTGGGATCGCATGAAAGAGAAGTTTCGAGGAAAGTTGCTCCCTTCTGATTACTGCCCTAACATGTCATCGCCGTATCAGTACCCTTCTTTTTTGAGATTCGAACAATCTTAGCTTTTCTAGGGCAGTCATATTCAGGGCTAGGAGAATCATTATCATGATAGTGATGCAACAATGACATGCTTAAAGTTTTCGTTTAACAAAAAGGAAGGAAACAAACAGAACGGAATCATTTGAGAGTTCTCGTATTCTCACAGAAGTACATGCATACAGATAGCATAATAACAAGGAGTAAGTCTGCAGGAATTCAACAGTAAGAAACAGGACAGTAATTGTTTTCCAAACTGCTGACCTTCACCATAGCGTCCCGCATGAAATCATATTCAAACCGCTTCAGCTGAAGTTGAAGGACAGGAGGGAAATCAATGAATAAGACACCCTTTTTAGCATCCTGATAGACGAACACCAAGCAAGTAACTGTCAGCTGATACAAAGGAAAGACTGAAAGCACAAAAACTGTGCTAAGGTAACAATTCGAAACCAATAAACAAATGGCCATGTCCAAAACAGACAAGGAACCACAATCCACGATTATCAGGATCTTATGATTCAACGATTATTAGGAATTTGTTCCACGAGTACATAAAGAAATTATGAGTGTACATATATTAAGTGATTCACCATTAGATTAACAATTTACAATTCATGTGATCCTTGAAAATGTAGAGCTCGACCGATTTTCAACCAATTTCCATCTTTTCTTGGAGAATTTATTAATGGAACATAAAATACCCATGTACAATTGTTGACCATTTGGCGATTATAAAATCCAACAGGAACCCATCAAACTCGAGAGATTCTTCACCCTTTCTTTTCAATATGTTTCCAAGGAAAAACGCATTTTCAAGATGATCCAAGGCTAAAATTACATACATAACGGTAACCATTGTTTATCCAATATGGTAAGGGTTGGATGAGTAGACTTAACCCTACCACAACACTTTTGGTTTTCATGTTTTTTAACAGTAAGCATACAAGAAAACTTCTAATGTGTCTTCGCACTTAGATAACATATTCTTGTCGCTGCATAAAAACTATTCTATAGCATGAGACACTTTTGTAATACAAGCTGCTTTACATCATTTTTCAAGGATATTGAACATTCCAATTCCCAATAGATTCAATTCACAATACAAAAAAGGATTTCATTCTTGATTCAATCGCTGAAACACATAACAAAACGGGCAGCAGCAGGAACTCGACCACAAGTTTAGCCAGCCCAACAAATGGATTCCCTATAAAACCACTTAGATCTACTCAAAACAAGTATTCCATGAAAAGGCAAGGAAGTTATGGTATCTGAACAGAGACTTATTTGTTGTGATATGGGTACTCTTAAGGAGCATCCAGAATAACAAGCGAAAAGTGTTTTTCAGTTCCTTTGGCTCTGATGTGGACCAAATATAAGAATGACAAAGGAGGACATTTTATGGCTTTGAATATCCAATTTTGACACCGGCAGTAGTTTTACTTTCCTTTTTTTTGTCTATAAGTTGGTTCTAGGGCGGTATTAACCCATTACTAACCAAGTTCTGGACTTTGCTGAGTATATTGAGTAGATTGAGGTAAAGGTAATGTAGCTTCTTTTGCTCTTTTCGATTTTCCTTGTATGCCTTATTTAAAATACATTGCTTAACCAAAAAGTGAGACTTGCTTTAATTTTAAGTGCAGTGTTACTTAGCAAAAAGGAGATGTCAACCAACCTGCAAGCCATGATGTTCAGCGTGATACTTGTTGTCACCTTCAAGACGTTCAACCTCAACATACTTATCGAAAGATGCATAAACATCACGGCAACCTTTGACATCAAGCTGAAGGTCTACCATTCATAGGCATACAAAACTCATTAGATGCAAGCACAAGAACCATAAAGCTCTATATACTCATAAAGATTATTCAAAGAAATACTACCATAAAATGACTCCTTTCTAGTAGATTTATAGTCCACATTGATGCATTCAATGTAGTTCATATGATGCCCTTCGAATAACTGCTGTATTGTACCCTCCACAACAGTTCCCTGTCGTAGTATCAGATTTGTTAGAGTTAAAATAATTGCCAGAGTTCAGAGGAAACCAATAAGGGACTCAAGCTTCATACCTTCATTTTGTCTTCAAGCTTTTCACAGAGAACCCTATTAAGTTCTTGCACGTCATGCTGCAAGAAAGAGTCATATGTGTCCCATCCGAAGGATTTGGTAAGTTCTTTTGTTGCAACACTGCTATCACTGTACTGGAGCTTGTAAAATAAACTCTGAAGAGCCAGAGGGATGCTTGCAGAAGGTGTATCATTCTCAGTCGTGGGCATGTGATACACGGCCTGAAACACAATCAAAATTATTATCTTCTTTTCTCAATAACTTCATGCAGACAACACATAATCAGCTATATGCAAAGTTGGAGAACAACAGCTAACCTTCCTAAAGTAAGGAATGTGATATTGAGTCTGGAGGAGAGAGTTCATGTAACAAGTAGCTCCTTGGTTTTTCAATCCCACAAAACCAGTCTCCTTTTTTGAGTCATATGACCAATAGTCAACAACTCTACGAACAGCAACCTCGGCTTCAATTATGCATGTATCATTCACAAGATAGCCTTTTCCATGATCATACAGTTCACCAAGAGGCATAAAAGATGTGAAACCCCAATCACTTTCCCGGGCATTGAACTGGTGTTGTGTATCTGCATAATACATAAGGAAAGGTTCCAATAAATTTTCACAGTAAATCAAATCTACCAAAGATTGTTTTTATCAGTATGGATGCATCAGAAGTCAACACCTGGTTACAAACTGGAAAAGTCTGCAAAACAGTTCAACTCTTTCCCAATAAATTCTTGCCGGTTTCTCCAACCTCCTTACCATAGATGGACAGAGTGAAGAGGGTCACCAAACAATTCCGTAGACAAGAAAGAACATTCTACATTAGACTCGCAGTGGCCAAATCAATTTACAAAATTCTTTTCCATGTGGCCAATCTTTTCTGAAAGCTTTCTTCACCACATCCCAAACTGTCATGTTCTGGTGGGAAGATCATGATGATTATAAACAGCAGAAAACTTAAGCACTCTTAACCCACTTTTCCCAACTACTCAAGTAACTTTCTAAACAAAAGCTAATCTGTAGAATGAATGAACAAGGAAGGTATATTCATCGGAAACAATATCATTGGGAAAAGTAAATGTAAATGAACAGTAGGCAACTTATATCATCATCCTGTGCAATTACAAATACTAGTCAACTACAAGCGCTTAGCATGGGCATTGAGCCTTCCTAGAAAGGTGTTTTCTAGTAAAATGAAAATTAACAACAGTCTTTTCAGATCATTCAGGGGCAGATACTTAATGAGACATAAGAAAGGTTAATGGGTACTTGTGACTGCCAGAGACAACCCCACAACCAAGACAATATTTACTAAGAAAAATAAAGGTTCTAAGGTAAACTATAGATAACATGCTTGTTCCACTTAACAGAACTACAATTTTCAAGTTAATTAATGTATCGGTAGATTTGCATATTGGGTAGAAACAAATGCAGAACCGAGGCGAGTAAGGTACCTTTTCTCACTGAGTACTTGTTTTGAACTTGATTTACAATGGCCAAGCTAAATTGTGCATATCTACTCCACCCGTAGGGTAAATTTGCTGCATCTGCAACATCCAAATACATGGACAAATGCTCGACATTGTTTCCCTTTGGAAAGACAAGAATACGCCTGACAACAATAACACATAGAGATAGATTAATGCCAGATAAATACACACAATACAACCCATTAAGGTGAGGAGATAGAATATACCATCTATAACCACCGACCACAAAAGTTTCAGAATAGAGCTTCTTTGTATTCAACCTAGAAAAGTTCTCAATCTTCCATGTGAACCTCGATGTTTGGGGATCCTCCGCCTGCTGATTGTCAACAGCATTACCTGTCTCTGCTTGTGCTACAGCTAAGATTGTACAAAAAAGCAAATCAATAAAACTCCAAAATGCCTCTTACTAACTACGCATCAAAGAAACCCGCAATGCAGTTTTACTTGCTTTATTTTTATAAACTAGAATCCACTAACTTGCAAGTTGCAATAATTTTTTTGCCCGGCTACTATGTTGCAGCTCGACTACCTTCCATTTTGGTTACCATGTAAAACATAATGGAGGTCTACATCATCTGTTTGAAGATGTATCAGTAATCACTATCTCATTGACATTCAAATCAACTAAACAATTGGGTTAGTCGGTGATGGTAACTAGCCTTCAAGTTCCAAACAGAAAAGCAGACGTTTAATCAGGGACGGAACGATTTCGGGGCCAACAGAGGACATGTCCCCCCTCCTCCCAAAAAAATAAATAACAAAAAAATCAAACAACATTTAAACAGTATCTGCATTACCAAAACAAACAAATTTATACAGTACACTTTTTTTACAGTTCTGTTAAACCGACAAGTAAGTAGGGTTTCACCCACACTCAAATTTACGGACTACATTCAGTTACATTCATCATACTTCAGTTTCTGAATGAATTTTTGGAATGAAGGTTCTGGATAAAGATAATTTCTAGCTTTGTTATACAATCTAAGTGATCCTGAAACTGGAGCAAAGCAACACCGCATCACCAATGGCGCATTGAATCCCATGCAATATCACCAAAATACAGAGAATTGGCATCACTATTATTCATGCCGTCGTCTCAAGACTCTTAACACATAGTTAGATTCAACAAAAGTCAGACCAATTTCCAACGATCGTCCCACAAAAAAAATTAAAGATTAATCTTACATATTTTCTTTAATTTCTTAGACATTCAACTTAACTCACAAAATAAAAGTTAATGAGCACTTGCGCAAACCCATTGAGATACCGTTTTTCTTAACCCATAAAACCAAGAAAACATGTGTAATAACAAAAGAGTCCATGCGTATATGCATATACCCAGAGGCATAATCACCTTCCATGGGCTGGGGGCCTTCCACCAAATCTGGGTGCGGGACGAGCATCTCCTCGTCTTCTTGCTGCAAAATAGAAAATAGTGTAACAGTTCTGGATCCAAGTGCAAAAAAGCCCTAATGATCACAATCACACGCACACCCTAAAATACCCCCCCCCCCCCCCCCCCCCAACATATCTCAGTCCTAAAGCGACTGAAATACACATAATATGAACGGACGCTATACAAATACGACTGTCTATACATACATATATATATATATAGAGAGAGAGAGAGAGAGGCGGGTGACGTACCTCGATTGGGGCAGGAGTCATGACAGTCATGGGTGGGGGAATGAATTAGGGTTTCTTGGAGCTGACTATGGAAGGAAGGAGTACTTCGACCGTTTTAATCTGGTACGAGGACGATGAGGATAAATACTCCAATTTGGAGCGAAAGAGTATTGTTGTAGAGAGAGAGAGAGAGAGAGAGAGCGAGCGAGCAAAAGAGATCGTCAGAAACGGGTCGGCACAGGGGACTACACGAAGGTCTTGGTCTTTTTTTGCGGTGGAAGGGTATTTGCGGAACATTGAGAAAAAGGGGATACGGAACGGTAATTCTATGTGATGCCTTTTCTTTTGGGCATCAGTGGTAAAAGGAGTAAATAATTACAGTGACATGACGTATAGATTAGAAATCACTAGCGTTGTGAAGAGTCGAAGAATAATTACACCTACGAGGAATGATATTTCGCTTACACCATTCTGTGTGAAGTACATGGTCCGGATTTAGATCGGTTTTGTATAAATTCAGAAATCAAATTATATCTAACAATTCCAAAAAAATGAGAACCATAACCAGACAGTTACGCAAATGAAATCAAACCACACCAAACCATCAGACTGATTCGATTCCGGCTCTAAACCATGTTAGCATTCAAAATTGTAAAAAATAAAAAATAATAATAACATACCACTAACGTACTCAATAGGGTTTTGGGGGAGTGGGAGAATTTGGGAAGTATAAGAGTTTGTAGAAAGAGTTTGATGGGAGTTGGATACTGGGATGTACTCGTGTATATCGTTATTGATATAGATGTCAGATGCCTTTTTTTGTTTTGTCATTCGTCATTCTTAATCTATTACATGGGGAGTGAGGAATGAGACTCGATCCCAAAAAATTATAAAATTATCAAGCGTGTGTGGGTATATAGGAGTGTATATATTATATTGCATATATGACAATATATATTTCTTTCTTTATTTATACGGACCCGTTCGGTTCAAACTACAAATTCTAATTATGTAATCGGGGACTGAACCAAAATATCCGGTTCTCATTTTTTTTGAACCATAACCAATCCATTAAACCATAAAACCAATCCAAATACACTGGTTCTGTCTGGTCGGTTGGGTTTTGTAAAGCCCCGATTTTCGGAAGCATTATTTAAATTAATATAAAAGATTTATTCAAAAGAGTTTCATTTATTGAACCGCGGAAATAACATAAGTGTCTTAATACGGTTACAAACATAATTCGTCTGGTTCGAACACAAATAAACATAGCACTTTCGTTGGGAAAATAAAATTTCATTTGTCCCACGAAATAAAGGAAGTGATGGATCTCTAGAGGTTCAGGTTCAGATCTTGATTCCAGTTCTCCTCCTGCATATGAGCAGCTGCAAACTCCTCCATCTGGTAGTACGGTTCCTCTTCTGTACCTTCGTTACCTGGCGTAATATGACAGGGCCACAATAGCACCATGAGCGAATAATCACTCAATAGCTAAACCCTACCCGAACCCATAACTTACAGATAACAGGATATATCATGCAATCAAAGTAAAGAGCAAATCCAATTTAATTACTATC
>JAXBDA010004285.1:0-29739 GCA_036023075.1 Gaultheria prostrata | reverse complement strand
ATCTTCCCGAGCCTTAGCCACATCTTCATTTCTTGGCTCTCGAGGCTCGGTGGTGGAATGTCATGGGCACGTGGCCCTTGGAACTTTGGGACGCTTCCCAATGTGCTCTAAAACGCACTTATTCGCTTAAATGTACCTGAAACCTACAAAACGCACCTTGCACAACATCAATCATATAAAGGCGTTCAAGCGCGTGCATGTGTGATCTAAATGAGCTAGATGAGCCCGGATACGTACAATATTAGGGGCTCATCATATATATATACACACTTATAATCTGGGTTCGTTTCCAAAAATTCTTTAGTACATGTTGGGAGGTGATTTAATTGCAGACGAATAGCGAACATCTTACTTGGATCTCTATATACTTATAATCTCGGTCAAGATCAAGTCATTCATAATTTTTTTTGCAGAATTAAAAGGGAACGATGTTGCTCGTGATTTGCTAGAGATCCAAAACTCGGTAATATTTTATTTTCACATCAATTGTTTAATATGTAGAAGGTGAGAGCTGATTTGATTACAGAAAAATGGCGATCAACTTACTTCAATCTCTTAGTAATCGCTTGGCCAATTATGACTTCTATCAAGTCATTCTTAATATTTTTGGGAAATCAACGTGGAATGGAGTTGCTATTGACTTGACAGAGATCCACAACATGCGGTAATATTCAACTTTCACACCAATTGTTGAATACGTAGATGGCGGTAGCTGATTTGATTGTAGGAAAATGACAAGCAACTTACTTAAATCTCTATATACTAGGGTACGTTTGATACCAACTTTCATTTTGTAGGGATTGATAATGATGTGGAATTATGATTGTGATTGATATTGAGGTGAGATTATTAATAAGTTGATGACTAATTCCTTCATATTTGTTTTGCACATGATTAGTTCATGGGATAATCAATAACATTTATTTGGTTTTCCAGAAGAGGATTGGATTAAAACCTATTGTTTCCACTTTCACCCTTACCTTGAAAACACCCTTTTCCATTGTTTTCGGCTTAGCAAAATAAAAATCCAATTTCAGCTGACCTATAATAGGATTATCAAGCATTAAAACTAATTCATTAACCATTAAGATTTATCCAGACGCATCTCTATGTTTATACATCCAGATTGGTACGCACATGAGAAAAAACATTGTCAATTTATTAATTTGTGTGTTTATCGGTATCCGTCGGTCTTTGGCTACAATATCAACGTCTATGATTTAATGTTGGAGAGAGAGATACGACGATGGGATAATCACCGGAAAATTAAAGAACAAGCAATGTCAAGGACATTGATGTGGCAATTGGCAATTGCTGGGAGGTGGTGGTGGGTGCGAGAGTGAGAGTAAGGAGTATCATTGTCATTTTTTTTGGACATAGTATGGGCTTTTTCATCCACACACATATAAATGGTGGGATTGGGTTACCAATACCACCTCTCCCATACGCCCAATTTGGAGTATTAGTAGTCAAATGGGATTAACAATCACACCCCTCTTTCCCACACCAAACATAGAATATAAAAATAGTCTAGAGTCCACTATAGGTGTTTGGACCAAGGCCTTATCAACCAGCATTTTGAGCAAGGGTTAGGATTCATTAATTGCTATTTCTAAAGTGCGAGGTCCACTCCCTTTTTTAAATAGGACCAAAAAAAAAAAAAAACTCTAGCATACAACTATTTACCATCTTCTGCCACAATAGCCCTAGAAAAGACACAGCGCCATCAGAAAAGTCGTTGGTCGGCAACGGCCAGCACCAGAGATGGTAGTGGTAGGTGACCGGTGATGGTGACTAGAGATTTACAAAGATAGGTTTATCGGTCGAGTTGTTTTCAATAGATAAAACTTACCTTTACAAATTTTAACTATAGCAGTTGGAACATAAATAGGAACTGATAAGTTTATCTGTTACAATTTATTACATATGCAGAGCAATATGAACTGATAAGTTCGTCTATTGAAATTTAAGATCGATTAGTTCAGAGCATATAACAGATAAGATGTTGTTGAATTTGCAGATATACAAAGAACATACTTTTAGAGGTAACATTATATGTTAGAATTTAATACACATCCAAAGCATAAATATGAAGGTGCTTTTGAAAATAGTCGGATGAATTTCATGGGTTTTAAAATAGGAACAAGGACAAGAGACACAATCGAATTAAAAGGCAACAATAGACTATATATTAGTACAATCCCCCTCCCATACCTCTAATCAAACAAGGCCTAAAAGTCTTGGCCAAGACGACCCTATCAAGTCATTCTTAAATGTTTTGGGAATTAAAGTGGATGACGTTTTTTTTTTTTTTTTGGCCAAGTCAAAGTGGAATGACGTTGCTCTTGAGTACGTTAATAAAACTAGATATGTGGTATAACAAGAATCTTGATGTGACAATTTTGGGTAGGTGATGTGAGTTAATGTTGAGCTCACTTTGGTTTCGATGATCCCATATCCTTTTTTTGTTGAGTTCTATGGTACGTAACTAAATACAAATAACTAAATACAAATAAAAACCAATTAAATAGGCTAAAGAAAGGTACCGCACAGTTTGATATTTCCATCGTCAAAGATTTGAACTTATCCTATATATATAGTTACCTCGGTCAATTTAACAACTTTTCAATGAACGATGAATTCAAAGAATCACCGGGTCCATCCAAACGGACCTTGACTCAGAAGTCGGATCTGTGCTTTGGGCCCAACATCAACACCAACCCCAAGTAGTGGTGTGGGCTTGGGCTCTTAGTTTTGGCTATGAACCAAACATTGGCGCCACTCTGTCTTTCTCTCTCTGATCGCTACTCCTCACCAACATAATTTGACACTCTTTGATGATATAAAATGCCTTTGAAATGCAACTTGGATGGATGGGTGTTACGTTTTGAAAGAAAACGTTGGATGGGCAAAGCTATAGGTTTACAATTTTTAGAGAAAATCTACTACAATTGCGAAGAAATTTGGCTAAGACGGTCGCCAGGACTCATGATCTGCCCCTCGGTCTATCTTCAGTGAAAATATCTCAGACTCAGAGTATTATCCTTGCTTTAAATGTGCCACATGCTAATGACTCAAACAAAATTAGTTGAGGTGTGCGTTAATTATTGGTTTGGACACCCTGAGTCACAAACAAAATTTCTCTTAGAGAAAACAACACGTACATTCTGAGAGAGTTAAAATCTTTTTTGCCAATCGGAAAAAAAAATGTAAATTTCATATAGGAAAGCATTTTAACTGTAAATCAGTGGCTAATGTTAAGAAAACAATAGTATATATTTTAGCTATAAATAATAACTCCTGTTTTTTCGTTGTGCTTGCCCAATCATCTCTTTAGCTCAACAATTTTTCTAAATCAAATTTATCACCATTTGTTTTGAATTTGTTGACATTGTGGTACAGTGAACTGCTCAAGATTAAAAAATATCTACGTATGGCTACGAGGCTACGAAGCCACTAAATTACGGCGGATATATTGACATTTTCTTATGAGAGGAGCGAGATGAATATTGATAGAGATCCATGACACGTGGTGATATTCAGTTCTCACATCAATTTTTTAGTACATAGAAGGTGGTATGTAGCTGATTTGATTGCAGGAAAATGGAGAGCAACTTACTTAAATCTCTATATACTAATATTGATGGCCAAGACGACCTCTATATATCGTCATTCATAAATTTTTTGGGGGGGAATTAAAGGGGAATGACGTTACTTTGGACACCATGGAGAGAATAAAAAATGGGTACACGGTATAACAAGAATCTTGAGCTTTTTTCTTCTTATTGTTTCAAAATCTACCTTCCATTTGTCATTTTCAAAGGAATTTCACTGCTCTTTCCGCTTTTATTCTTGGACCTACTTTCTCTGCTATAGGGGTACAGCTCAAATTTATGTGAAAATCACACAACAACCAGCTCGTGAATTTCGTTAGTTTTGAGCTCGTGAATTCCACTGGATTTCAAAACAAGTTGTTCTTTCAAAATTACGTAAGAGCCATCTAGTAAATTTTATTAGCTTCGAACTCGTGAATTTTACTGAATTTTAAAACATGATCACCACCTAATGAATTTTATTAGCTTACTTATGAATTACATTAGTTTTGAGCTCGTGAATCTCACTTGGTTTTAAACCAGAAAAAATAAAAAATAATTCTCATCTCAATCCAAAAAAAAATTGAGAATGTTTCCTTTATCTTATATGATCGAGAATATTTCATTTATGAACATATAATAAATGTGGAGTATTTGGTTTTCTCTGCCAAAAGATTTTATGGGAAATCACATAAAATCAACGGGTTGATTTTATGTAATTTCCCATTTTAGCACCTAGATTTTATGGGATTTCCCATAAAATCTTTTGGGAAACTTAATCACAATTTGATAAGGCTAAATTGACCACCAGGTCAGCTCAACCCCTTTAAGCCCGGTCTCGCGTAAAGAGCCCGAGAAAAGACCAAGAGAGGCTCAACGAGCGTCAACGTGACTGGGGAGTACACAGATGCGGCCTTAACTGATGGGCATAGCTCGAAAGCCAAAGGTCAGCTCGGACTACCAGGCCTGAACTATGAGGAGTCACATCCCGGACAATGGTAGTAACCCCAAGGGGCCTAGAGGTCCTAAAAGGACTCAAACTCTTCATCAATAAGGTCAAGATAAAGCTCGAGAAGCCCGGTGGCTTATCTGTAAGATTCCTAAGGATATTGAAAGTCCCATTCCGTTCAAGAATGCTAGACTCGATAAGCCAAAGGCATTAATAAGATAAGCATTGGTGAGACTTCAAGTCCTACGAGGACTCAATCACTCCGTTAGCCTATATAAACGACTTCAAGTAACTTAATCAAGGTACGCTGTTCCAGTAATCCTTACTGGAGCAATACTCAATTCCACTACGTAAAAGGACTGACTTAGGCATCGGAGGCTGGTTGGCTAACACCACACCGGTGTCCCTAGTCTAACTCTGTTTTGCAGGTACTTCGTTGAGCCGCGCCGGAAACTGCATCATCATAACCCTTCAATGCTCATGTTTTACACGTTTTACCCGTTGGTAGATATGGGAGTTAGTAATTTTTTTTTCCTGTTTTGTATAGGGAGTTATAATTATATAATCAGAGTTTCATTTTTTGTGTGTAAAGAAAGTTTGTTTAACAATGAATTCAATGGTATTGGGAAAATTTGCGAGCCTAATTCAATGGTATTGAGTGTTAAAATTTTTTTGTTTGTTTGAAAGTAGTAAAATATACTCCAAGAATAAAAAAAAATAGAAAGGTATTTGAATAGAAAAATAGAAGTAGAATTAGAAAAAATGGTTTAATATAGTAAAGTTAGAATAAAGAGTATGATTCTATGAGTTTTTCAAAAAGTGAATTGCTAAATTATAAAATGTGTTTTTGAGGTTAAATTTGATCCAAAATAAATTAGAAAAGGACATTAGACTCAACCCAATGTCCTTTTCTCCCCCGACAACGGTCTAGAGTTTCTCCATAATTTGCTAAAATCTTAGTTGATTTACATTTGCTAAAATTAACCAAGATTTTAGCAAATAAGGAAACTATTTGCTAAAACCTTGGTTGATTTTATCAAATGGGGTGATTTTATCAAATGACAAACTCATTCTAATTATTCCGCCATCTCAAACGTACAAGTTATTGTAGATGGCAACCTCGAAAGAATGTGAAACTGAAATTTAATCATCTCTAGGCCAGCATTTTAATTTACTACTATATTCAAACCTAAGACTTATGGAAGATAAGTCTTGAATCCCTACAGAAAACAGAAATCTTCCCCAAACAAGTAAATCATCCTCTCTCCCCTCCATGGATCTCCAGTACTGCTGCTCTTGGACTTGTCATTATTCAGGTCAGGCCATAGCTTGGACCTGCACAAAGGGCAAGTGATTCGGACTTGATCGACCCAACCATCAAGGCACTCTCTGTGAAAAATATGGGAGCAATTGCTCAGCTCCCTGACTTCATCAGTTGCATTCATGAGTGCTAAACACACAGCACAACGTGAAGTAGCTTCTTCACATGAATCGTCAAATCGACATCCTGACTTCTCAAGGAAGCTACTGTATTTAGTAACTGGCAGTCGCTCCTTGATCAACCCGACCACAAATTGGACAGGAACTTGTACTAGCGAAGAATAAGAGCGAGACTCTGACACAGACTCATCGGAGAACTCTTTTTCAGGTCGATCGTATGCTCGGTTTAATAGAGTGATCAAAGAGCCCGCTGCCGCGAGCACGAACCTGACAAGGCGTAGCAGGAGGTTTTGCAATGTCGGAAGTTCTAATGGGAAAGCCATGAAATGTTCATCTACTTCAAGTCATCTAAGGGCTCTAAATATATAAGAAAGAAGCGAAAGGGATGAACCAAGAAGTCGGTGTTTAGACAGTAGTAACAAGGGTCATAAAATCTCTACCTAGAAAAAGAGGTGGTCACTCATAATTAGCTTAAATGTGTCAGAAGCAAACCATGTTCAATAGAGTGGGTCTAGCTTAAAGGATAGATCCTGGGTCTCTGTGTAATTTTTTATTTTTTATTTTTGGTAATGAACTTCCTGATGAACCGGACTAGTCTCTCCAACCCCTCACATTGCCTTCTCTTGGCATATGCGTGAGGTGAGGTGGCTCCAAAGACAAATCGCTGCTGAGGGGATCGATCCTGTGACCTTGTGGTGATAAGTCCCGCTGAAGGAAGTCGATTATCCACTACGACAACCAATTTGGGTTCGTTGTATCTTCTTATTCATAGTTGAGGTTGGGATCTCAAAGTTTAAAAAGAGTATTTGGATTTTGGATTCTTGGATGTGAGGACAAGAAGCGTCAATTTGTTCTGAAGTACTATGTCTAACCCACTTTTGGTAAGATTGGGACGCAGTACGTATCCTACAAGAAAATGTGGTAACTACAGCATAAATGATTAAACCAGAATGCGTTAACAAAGCCATTTGGCCAGTCACATTGAGAGAGAGAGAGACAGAGACAGAGACAAGAGAGCATCACAATCGAAGAAGACAAGTGCATAAGTCGATGAGGTAGCAAATCTGTTGCTATCTTCTCTATATTGAGAGTAGTTGAAATTCGGGAAAGCAACTTTGGTTATGAAGTCCATGAGCTTAGACCAGTTGTCCATGTAAGAAGCACGCGCTTCTGGATGACGCGCTTCTGGATGAACAAGAGGGACAATGAAAAAACCTGAGAAAATGCTGTGCATTTCGATTGTTTCATAGTTTTCTCTCTGAAAATATCTCCCCTTTTCGGAAACCTTCAAAATTCTGGGAAGGGTTCCAAGGTCTCCCCCCGTTCCTCTCCTTACTCGCAATTTTTGTTTCAGTTACTTCGAGGATCTTATATCATTTGGACTACTAGTTTCTAATTTTTTTGGTGCTAATTCCCCTCAAATTCTTCAAGAAGCTAAATTCCTTTGCTTATCTTCCCCGACAGCAATCTCAACATCCTAATCCTGCTAATTTCTTCTCAACCTTTTCACTCTCTGGACTAGGTTGATCCCCAAATTCCTAACTGCTTGTTGCATCCCATATCTAACCATTGATAGTAGATGGTCATGCTAGTATTCCAGTATCTATTTCCCATCTCATACACAATCATCACTATTCCAATTACTCATTAACGAATTCACAAATCAAATTTGTGAAAATTTAGTACTCTTCGCCTCTGACATGATCATTTTCTATCCAGAATTGACTTGAACGAAAGTTGCAGTTGGATTTCATTAGAGATTCTGCTACCCAATACAACTACTTCATGGGCAACAATTATGAAAGGAAGTGGTTATCATCTTTCTTGAAAAATGAAGTATTATTCGCTTACGAGTAGGGTAAAAATAGCAGATACACGATTTTTTCCGTATGATTTCATTTTGCATCGAAACAAACCAGTATCCCAACTTTCTGCAAGCCATCAACCTGAAAGCAAAAAAACCGAAGGGAAAATTTCAAAAAAAACCCCAAACTTTGACCTCAATATCAAAAATACTCTCAAACTTACAATTTTTTCAAGCGTACTCCTAAACTTCAATTCCGTTATAAAAAAATACCCCCACCGTCTGCATCTGTTACCTCACTAACGGTAAATGCTGAGTTGGAACTTAACGGACCCAAAAAACTGTTAAGTGGCCCAAAACGACGTCGTTTTGAGCCATATTAAAAAAAAAAAAAACCCTCTCTCCTTCGTCCCCCAATTCACAGGCAACAACTGCACACCTCTTGAATCACTCCGATGCACTCAAGACTGATGAATCTCACTCAAGTCCAACTCAACAACCTCTCTGTCGCTAAAGACGTCGGAAAAGCCTTCGGCCTCCTACCTGGGCTTGCCTCTGATCGCATCTCCACTTCTCTCCTCCTCCTCATCGGTGGCATCCAAGGATTCATTGGTTATGGCGTCCAGTGGCTCATCATGGCCGGAATAATCAGTCCCCAGCCTTATTGGGCGGTGAGTCAAACACAATCTCACCTTCTAACAAAGTCTATTTCACAAATTATACTGGTTCCCTACTCGTATCTGCAAATCCCACCCGATATTTTACCTCCACTGGCCTACCTAGCCTCCTCACCCAACACATAAATAGTCAAGAAAATTGAACAGTTCCACTGCAATTCTCATTTCCCCTACATACGCAGTACATTCAACATAACATACTTACCTACGTACATACGTGAAATTCATCAGTTTGGTTGATATATACTTAAAGAAGAAAATCAATAAAAAAGGAAAACCCACTTAGATCAATCGCGGTATTGGGTGACGGAGGCGGAGCTGCTGGTGGGAGCATCGGCGGCTGTTCTCCGACGACGCTTCAACTTTCCTCTTCGTGCTCGCCGTCAACCCTGCGATTTGCATAATCACCGCCCTCTTCCTCCGTGAAATCCTTCTGTCATCCACCGTCGTTGAGGAGAAAGAAGAAAGGAGAGATCTTATTTTATTTTTTAAAAAGAGGCCCAAAACGACGTCGTTTTGGGCCACTTAACAGTTTTTTTGGTCCGTTAAGTTCCAACTCAGCATTTGCCGTTAGTGAGGTAACAGATGCTGACGGTGGGGGTATTTTTTATAATGGAATTGAAGTTTGGGAGTACGTTTGAAAAAATTGTAAGTTTGGGAGTATTTTTGATATTGAGATCAAAGTTTGGGGGTTTTTTTGAAATTTTCCCCAAACCGAAAGGTAAACTACCCTCAAACATTAAGTTGTTGTTCCACTGCACATCCACTTGCGGCATACAACTTCTAACCAACTACAGAATTGTACGTACCTTTTAAAGTTGAATAAGCAGTAGATATACAAGATACTTCTCTCTGTTTGGGAGAACCTTTTTTACTCTTCTATTTCAGCATTGTTTGCATTTCATTGTAAGCTCGGTATCCACTATTGAAACAGACAAACGGACAGACATCCCTAAATCAGGGACGTATGAAACAGCAATAACCTCTAGAACAAAATGACCTCCAAGATTCAACTAAGAGCCACACTAAACATAACTAGAGTTTTTCCAACTTTTCGACATAGTTATAATGACAGTAATACTGTATACAATTACAATTTCAAACCCATGAACACAGCAGATAAGAAAACATAATTGGAAGTCAATATTGCCCCTACCTCAGACTTTTAGAAGCTGCATTTTGTTAGAAAAGGCAATAGCAATCCAATCGGGTAGACTGGCAGACCACTGGAGCTGGTTAATCTCAGACCCAGCAGAGTACATAGACATCGGATCAATCCCATTGGGACCTGCCACCGTTGGCAACTCCCAAATGAGTGCCTGCGCATCGTCCCCAGCAGAACAGATATGCCGGCTACTCTGTGGAGCCCAAGCAATTGCGTTGACACTCGCCCTGTGCCTCTCCAGCTCTGCCACCGGCATTGTGGGTGACCGGATATCCAATATCACCACCTTATTACAGTCCATCAATATCGTTGCCATGTACCTTAAATCCTGCTTGTTCCAGGCCAATCGGAGTAAAGGAGTGTCTGGTGTAGGGCTTTCATAGATAATCGTGGAGTGCTCTTTGTCACGCAAGTCGAAAATCCTCACAGATCCATCTGCTGATACTGATGCGAAAACCCCTGCTACCAAAATCCACTGAATATAGTGAATTCCTATAACTATATTGTCTTTAGTGTCTGTAACATCAATTCAATATGTACATGATTGATAGGTGTGTAAATGCACCTATTTAAGCGCCGTAACTTATACTTTGTTCGTCCATTTACCTTATTATTTGATGTGTTTTGTGTAATTTTGGTGTTCGCAGGCCTTGGAGGTTGATGAACGCGTAAACATGCAACTTGGAGGGTGTTAGGAGCAGCTTGGAGGATTATCATAATTGGAGAAATTGTAATTCAATAGAGGTTGTACTATTATAGACCCGCCATGTATTATTCATCTGGAGACTTCCGTGTGATTAAGGATTGTAGAGCTCTAATATGTAAAAAGGAAATTCTCTGGTGATTAACGCTGTAGTCGGAAACCCGAGTCGTCACAATTATAGCCGTGGAAGTAGATTTCAGATTATGGATGAAGTTTCTGATTTCGTTTATAGATCCTGGATCCTAGTATATGTTGGTAAATTTTCTTTCTGTGCAACTGTAGAATTATGAATTTAGTTTTCGCAAAGCTACATAGTGTTTGCTCCAAAAGCTGAAAATATTCTTTCAAATGATCTAGAATCCAAAATCTGGTACCAAAAATACAAATCCCACCCAGCTTCTCCAAAATCACCGCCCGTAGTCTTTGAAAACAGGCATCAACAGCACGTTGGTTGTGATAAAGGGAGAGAAATGAAAGGAATGTGGTTTCTAACCAAATCTCAACGTAAGATTTGGGGAGAAACGAAGTAGAATAAAGATTCATTCTCTCTCTTTATTTGTCATCCTTTCTTATCCTTTCTCATCTTTTCTATCTGAATAAGTGAAAGGACTCTCCTTTCTCCTATTTTCTCATCATCTAAAGGGCCTGTAACTACAACTGTCAGGCTAAAAGTCCTCCAAACTAGTACAGTCATTCGATTCAAACTCATACCAGATTAAGTTCTACTCAATTTTTTATCCAAAAAAAGGGATACTCAAACTTTTAAAGACATGTTTTGCTATTAACAATTCACAATTATGCCGCTAATAAAGCTTTTTACTCGAATTTGTGCTCAGGTTTGAGATTGTCGATTGGAGCGATTCATAGCAGATGAAGTAAAATTTAAGGAGATGATCTAACTGCTAACACAAACAGGGATGACAATAAAGTTAGTAAAGTTGTCACCTGCTTCACCCCAGGCGATATCGTAGACTTCCTTATCGTGCGCAATCAACTGGGTTTCAACAACCCCTTTCTCGATATCCCAAATCGTGCAAGTGGTATCGATGCTCGACGTCCCAATTCTCCTCACTTCTACCTCGTTCCAATCGAATGAAGTTAACGGGGCACAGAACTCACTCGTTTTGGCATTATTAAGGACGGAGAGGGGCTCGATAGAGTTATTGTCGCGGATTTCCCATAAGCGGAGGTAGTCGCCGGAGGAGGCGAGGAGGTCGGAGGATTTACGGGCGGCAGCGGAGGCGGAGGGATTGGGGTGGAACATGAGTTTGGTAGGAGGGTAAGGGTGTTCGAAGGAAAGGTTTGGGTTGGGTTTGAGCGTTAGGGTTTCTTCATCGAAAGAGAGGATATCGACGCGGTTGTTGTATTCTTCAATGAAGCTGCCGACGGCGATACGGTGGTGGTGGGGAGAGCGGGAGGAAGCGGAAGAGGAGGAGAAGGCTGTGGCGTAGAGTGGGTAGGGGGAGTCGTATGTGACGGAGTTTTCGGATCTGAGGTGCGATTCTTGGGTTGAATTCTCCATTTGTTGCCCGCAGCTTCTGTCAACTGGGAATTCAGAGAGGGATTTATAAAGAAAGGGCTTTGTTACCAAAAAAATCAACACACACACAGAGAGAGAGAGAGAGAGAGACTTTTTACAGCACAGCCAGTCATACACGATGAGAGAGAAAGAGTGAATTGGATCTGCTACTTACTTACTCCCTCCATCCGGAATTATTCGTCCATTTATGAGTAGGTGTGTTAATTTTTAATTATTTATATTCCCTCTGTCCCATATTTGTTGTCCATTTTCACTATTCACTGGACGTAAAAAATTTGATTATATTTTTCAATATGTAATGTTGTATATATTCAATATGGGTCTTGTTTAATAGTTCTCGATGAGTACTATTAAACAAAATTTTTAAAATTGTAAAACACATTATAGATTGAGAGATATAAGTAATTGAAAAATGACACGCAAACCTATAAATAGACAACAAATTTGGGACGGAGGGAGTATTTTTTAATTTATAATGTTTCTTATAATTTGAAAACTTTTTTTAATGGAACTCATCGAGAACTATCAACTGAGATCCGTATTAAATATATATGACATTATACATTGAAAAATATAAATAATTTTTTGAAATGCTGTGAATAATACAAGTGAATAAGAAATTTGTGACGGAGGGAATACTTTATATGGCAGTCGTACACGAAACTTTCCACCTAAATTTATCGTTGAACATTGAAGAGACAATTTCAACAGAGGAGAAAAGTCGTTGGAGTGAAGGGGTATCATTGGGCCAGGGTGAAGCCCACACCACGACAACCAATTTGCAAACATTGGACAGACAAAGCCCACTCGATGTTAACCGGTCATTTCATAAAGGCTTAGGTTACAAAATACAATTTTTTATTACTTTTTTTTTATAACCGGATGTATCGAGGATACAAAACTTTACGGTGATGCTGTTAAAATTTAATTTTTTAATTCATATTGTGTGATGGAAAAACGTAATATGAGATTTTCTGGTGATTATTTTGTAGGGCTACTTACATCTTATTGTCCCACAATGTCATCAAATACTTGATTTCTAGATGTTTATATACATAGGGTTGGCAAATGAAATTGAACAAGCCGAATAGTTCATTGTTCAAGTTTGGTTTGAAAATTTAATGAGCTTTAAAATTATATAAACCGATGTCAAACGAACATTAATCGATTTGAACTAGTTTGAATTTCTTAAAAATATAAATCAAATGAACCGAGTAATAGTTTGTTCAAGCTTGGTTTGAAAACTTACAAGCTTCAAAAGATTTTCGTGTTTACTTTATTTACGTGACAAATCTATCTTAAACAAGTTTTTTAACGGATGAACACGAGCTCAAATTTTAGCCTTTTCGTTTGTTTATGAGCCCTAATATTGACTTCCAAAATTATTACTGAGTGAGTTCATAAAGAGTTATTACTGGCCGGTGATATAATAACATGGAAGCAAGGATAAGGAAATTCTTAGATTTTGGATTTCCAGACTTGCCCTCTTCTCTCTCTCTAACCTCTCTACATTTGAATCTTCTTCTCATAGGGTTTCCGTCGGGGGGTGGGGGAGCGGCGCCTTCCCCTCCCCCCGGGCTCTCCTTCTTATCCTTCTTCCCCTCCCTCCTTCCCTTCATCCCTCAGAGGCTTTTTCCTCTCCTATAATCCTTTTTCTTCCTCATCCTCCTATTTCGGTTTCGCAACGTTGGTTGCACTGGTGGATGTGATCCTTTTCGCTTAACGGCTCATCAGTTTGTTTCCATACACGTCGAGTTTCATTGTTGGATGGGATGAACATGGTTTAAGGCCTAATAGTTAGTGGTGGTGCAGGTGGTGGGTTTTCATTGTTTCTGGATGACGACAACGACGGCTCTCTTGGGCGGTGGGTTCGTTGTACTAGGAGGTATCCGGGTGCATCTTTTTGGTGTGGCATTTTGGATCGGTTAGTGCTCTAAGGAGGTGCAACGACCGGTGGTGTTCTCGTATTCTTCGGGCGGCTGTGGCATCATGCGACTTCAGTGGCGGCGGTTTGGCTTCTAGGTGATGGGTCTAGTGGCGGTGAGGTGTTGGTGGTCTGGCTGCGACGGTTCTCATCGACGACGTCTTTCCAGGAGGGTATCCTTGCAAGCCGATCGTGGTTGCCAGTGGATTGGTTGGTGCTCAATCTTGTTGGCTTTGGCCATGGAGGTGAAACAACTGTTTCTGATGCTATTGGGTGACGTTTCGGCGTGGTTCTCAGGAAGGCGGGTTGGGAGGATTGGATCAGGGATGTCTTATATGTTTAGGATTTTTTTTCGGGTGTTGTTTTGGGCTTTGGTGTTTTTGTGTTGGACTAGGTCCAGATGTTAGGCTTGGTCCGTTTTAGGTGTCCTCCTTAGTTGGTTCATTGCCTTCTTTGGAGTGGGTCTTGGGTGGCTTTTATACCGGTGTGCTCAAGCCCCTCTAATCTTTGTACTTCGTGTTCAAGATTATAAACTTTCTTTTTTGCCTATCGAAGAGAGATAAAGAGAGGGGAAAAAATAAATGGAAAAAAATAGTTAATTAAATAATCATCCTCGTTTTGGACACCACGTAAGTTTTCATCCCGTCCACTTTTCGGGTTTATGTTTTCATCCTCTTTACAAAGTGATTTCCCTTTTTTACCCTTTCATTGTTATATACCTACATATAAACATATAAATTCCTAAATTTATTGTGTTTCCTAAATTAATGGATAATTATGAATTGAGTATGTTTCCACATATAACGGCTTTTACATAATTGTGTTTCCTAAATTAATGGATAATTATGAATTGAGTATGTTTCCACATATAACGGCTTTTAAAATTCAAAACGAATTTTTTTTCATCAATTCAAAGCAATATTCAAACCCAGTTATTCTCCTATTTGTCTTCCTCACAACGCCATTTCACTTCATATTGGTAATCATGATAAACTTAGTAAAACCCCAAACAAAAATAATCACGGGTAAACACATTTGCAACATCAAAACATGATAAATGAATACAACTCAAATGATTTTCATACCCCTTTTTTGATAAGCATGCCCTTTTTTTGTATTTTATTTAAATTTTTATGGGTAAAGTTTCACTAAAATACAAGAAGTGGGTGTGTTTATTAAAAAAAAGGTGTGGAAATCACTGCCCATCTTTACTATCAAAATGGAAGCACAAAAATTGTTCAGAAATTCACCATTATATAAATTCGGATATGGTAATTTTCATATGTCAAACATAATTAATTGTGGTAAAATTTTCAAATGGATAGTTATTACAAAGAATTTACCACAAAATACCGGAAAATCAATTGCAACGTGGTAACTCGCAACCTAATCGAATATGATATTTTTTTCCAAAGACAACCATTTAGATAAATCCACAACAGCAAAAATCAATTCAAATGTGGTACATTCTAAGCTATTCAATCATGGCAAACTATTCAAATATAGAAATTCTACCATAATCAGCAAATATGGTAAACTATTTGTGTCCCACCATCGTTCTCAAAACCCAATTCAAACCTAGTCGAAAAATGCCAAACCCAATCAAAACCATGAAACCCCAAAATAAATCGCATCCAACAAACGATTAATTTAGATATCAAACAAACAGGCAAAAATAAATTTTGGATAGTTAGATGCACTCACGAATTTGGTCTGGCCATGTTGAATCATCTTCTTCTCTTCCGTTTGAGTTTTGTGTTGCTGTGGACAATGGCGGGATGAGGATGGTGATCGGGCACACGCTTGCGGGTTGTGGCGACGACGATGAACTTGGAGAAGGAATAATGGGTTGGGAATCGAATTATTTCCGTATTTAGAGGTGTTGGTTTTGAATGGTGGGATGTGATTTTTTTTTTTTTGGATGAAGAGATAAAAATTTCATTAAAATGGAAAACAGAAACAAACCGTCGGTGATGTCGCCGCCGCTTGCCATCGGTGTCGGAGGCCTAGATCGGCCTCCCCTTGATCCAAAAATCAAAATTCCGACCACACACATTGAAAGGAGAGTAGATCCGGCCATGCGTGAGGAGTTACCGACAGATCCATCAGGGGAAGTAATAAAGGAGATGAGAGGAGATGAGATGAGAGGAGGAGCTGGAAGAAGGTGGAAAGGGGCGATGGGGGAAGGGAGATGCGGCGGAGGGGAGAAAACTTCTCCGGCCCAGAACGCCCTCTCGCTCTCTACATTCTGTTATGCCCTCTCTTTTGATTACCTTTCTTTTGTGGGATGTGATGTTATAAGGCAAGGGTAAATTATGGGATTTGGTTTCCAGAAGTTATCCAATTATTACGATAAGGACTTTGAGTTTAAAATTACATCCCCAAAGTATGTAAGGTACACATAATTAACAAAAATAGTTCAAAACAAGGGTAATTTTAGAATTATTCAAATTTTAGGATGAAAATATAACTCCAAAAAACCACTAGGATGACAACATAACCCGTACTGGCTTGGAGGACCCCCAAAAAAAGGAAAAGAAAAAGGGACAAGGAAAATTCACTGGCACAATTTTTTTTGAACAAAATGAAATAAAGCAGATTTTATTTGCACTTCACCGCGAATATTTGCACCCAAAAAAAAAGGGTAAGCTGTGAAAATAGGGCAGACGCAAACGTCGGCTGAGAAACCTTACACAGAAGCTGCAGAGTATCTCCTCCGTCTCTCTCCTCTTCCAGTTGCTGCAGAGCAGTATACTAGATTCGGATACAAAAAGGAGAAAGCCATGATGGCAAAACCTTCGTCAGCGTCTTCTTCTTCAGTGAAGAAGAAACAAAAGAAAGCACCTGTGAGACAAATAGAAATCCCTGAAGCCTTTCGCATTCGAATATCCCAAATTATCGGACAGTTCTGTGCATCAGATGATGATGGTAAGCCCAAGCTCAAATAAAAGAAAAAAATTCCTTTTTTTTGAATTGTTCTTTTTGGCTGTTCCCTTCATGGACTTCACTGATTGGAGCATCGCTTTTGGCTTATGAGTTTATCCTTTTGAGCTACGAACTAAACACAACTCACACATGGTAGCACGAACAACAATTTCTAGTTCACTAAGAAAGCAACACACAGAAATGTATACGGTGCTGTATTTGTGTATTCACAGTTCTCACCAATTTTCAATACATTCTCCGTTGCTAGGATAGACATACTTCTTTATGTTAGGGTTTGCGTCAACTCCTTAGCCTAATAAAACTAGTGCTGAAAAGGAAATGAACGCGAGGTGCTTTTGTGAAGCTGTGGTTAGGTGTCCAATTGGGCTTCCCAAACCCGCTACTCTTCTTGGGCAAAAGCAACATGTGTGTTTTATAATGTGAGATGCTGCATACTTGATTAAGAGAAATGATGCATTGTCAGTTATGGACCCATGGTTTCATTCGGTTGAACTTTGGACTTCCAAATGCGAGTTTGTTTATTTGCGGGTTCAGTGCAAAGCATGAATGCATGCAGAATTTGGATTATTTCCGTCTTATTGTAGTATTACAGTCACTCGTGCTTGTTATTAAGAAATACGAACCAAGAAATATGTGACAACTTCTGATTGGCGCTGCGCAGTTTGACCATGGGAAGATGCGAAACTATGCCTGTGGCAATGGAAAGTATGGATATCCTCTGAAACCAATGTCCAAATGGCTGGGGGAAAATACAGACCACAACATAATTCCCGCATCAGAGTCTTGAAATAAACTGTTTTACATGTCAATGTCATGGCCATGAAATGGAGCCTTGCTTTTTGCATACGCGTGTAGTCATCAGTACATTCTACATGCCTTATTCATATGTCACCGTTTCTGAATACCTTCAAGGCCTGAACTTTCATGACATATAGGGAGGAAGATACAATTTGCATATTTTAAAGCATGATTTGATAGTCTCCCTACCCTTCTAGTGACCTGATGTCAAGTGCATGATTTTGAATATTTGGAATGTTGTAGGTTGCTACATGTGAACATTTCACGAGGCAAAATATGATTAGATAGTCATAAGGTTGTGATCAATGCGTCATAAGGGTATATGTAACAATAATTCACAATCATTGCCTTTGTCATACCTTGATTCTGTCTGTGGATTGTCAAGATTTTTTTGGTAAATATGCTTATTTTCGTTAGTCCTTTCCCTTTTTCTTTCATTTACTTCCTTTTGTCATCTTTTTGCAATTTGGGACTGTGGTGCCAATATTTGTGATGATTTCCCATTGCTTCATTATGGTTCTTATTGGAGGTAGTCTCTATTCATTATATGCTCTATGTAGCTTTTCTGAATTCATTCCTTCCGTGCTTTTAGTTTAGGACTTATCGCTTGTTGGAGAAATGATTGCTGTTGATAATTCCAATATGCGAATTGTTGCAGTGTACTCTTTTGAAGCCAACCTTACAAACCCGGAACGTGCTGCGGTACACACTTTATGCAGGAAAATGGGTATGAAGTCTAAAAGTAGAGGGTGAGTATCGGTGGTTAGATCCATTTTACCATTTGTTATTTTTTAGTATTGATTCAAGTGAATGCAGGCTGGTTTGTCATGCATCCTTTCTCCATTTTCTTGACATTCTGGGCAATTTCATGCTCTTTTTTTTTTTCATTTAAAATTCTTATTTGCTTCTGAGCTTGTGTAGGGTTGGGTATCAGCGGAGAGTTACTGTTTACAAAACTAAAAGGTACAAAAATAAAAGGAAAGTGGACACCAACCAGGGAAAGGAAAATCTCTCTCCTTTTACATTTTCAGAAGACGCAAAAGTGGTTTTACAGGACTTATTTACTCAACATCCTCCTGATGATCGAGATTTGGGTGAGGAAATAGTGGAAAAACATAGTGGAATGGCCAAAAGAGTACGAGAATACACGGATGACTTTTTTCGCAAACCATCCATGGACAAAGCTGAAATTGCAAAAAGGCTGGAATCACTTGCTTCTAGGGTAGAAAACTCCACAGAGTTGAGACAGGTTCTTTTGAAATGCCATTCTGAATTTTTTAGTTTCATTTTCACGTGGTTGGATGTTATTTGGGATTGCTATGCTTTTACTGAGTTGGTTTGGGTGTAGATTAAATACTTCTTCATAGTGCTGCAATGATGTTTCTTGTTTTCTATCCTTCTCAGATAACTGAAGAGAGGGCTAAGCTTCCGATTGCGTCTTTCAGGGATGTGATTACATCAACTGTCGAATCAAATCAGGTTTTTCATATGATCCTTGTGGGTGGTGTTCATTTGGTCTTTTTCGTTTCCTTGCCTTTTGTTTTTGTTCCTGCTCCTGTTTCTTTTTCGTTTTTCTCCTTTTGTTTTGGGTTGTAACGACTCAAGCTACATATTGTGATCCTTTTGGAAACAGAAAAACGGTAGAAGATATCATATGAGCGTCCATGAAACTGGGACAAGGCTCCTTGTGATATTGAGAGAGGGGAAACTTGGGTATCTGCCTATCACCTGCCAATGACCTCTAATAGATGATGCATATTTCCTGCTTGCCAATTTAACAAGATAATGAGATATAGGAAGATCTTTAGGACCTTTTTGTGCCTGTTATGTAAATGACTTTGACCTGTGATGTTCTATATATGTCGTCCCCATTTATTAGTTCATAAAGGCTCACTGTGTGTTCTGATTCTGGAAGCAGGTAGTACTTATATCTGGGGAGACTGGATGCGGAAAAACCACACAGGTTGATAGCTCTCTCTCTCTCTCTCTCTCTCAGGATGCATGGAGAGGTGCTTGTTATCATACGTGTTGGTAGCCAGTCGTTCCGTCCATATGAGCAGCTGGTTCATTTTTTGATTACTTAGGTGTTCAGGCCAGCTTACGCGCACCTCGACTAATCTTGGAGGGCCAATCCCACTGCCCACTTGCGGGAGTCCCAATTAAAAGCAATTTAGGGCAATGAACTATAGGCATCTTTGTCTTTTTCTATCCACATTATTGTGATTGAAAACACCAATTTCCAAAAAGTTTGAAAAAATGCAAATGAGTTCTGCAGAAGTCTTGAGAAACAGTGCCGTGTGATCTCAGAAAGTAGAAAATCAAACCAGTCAAAATGAATAATGCTGAACTTGACGTGTAAGTAAGCTGCTGACAACCTTGTAGAAGCAACGAAGTTCTTTCCATCATTTGTACGCATCCATCTGAAATTCATGTGTAGAGGGTATGCCAATAAAATACTTCCCCTCCCTTGCCCAATTTTTTTTTGAAAAAGAACAAAAAACGACTGAATCGTGAAATAGAGACGCGAACCAATAGTAAATTTTTTTTTTCTTACTTGGAGTATTTGAAGAGTGCTCCAAATAAGAAAGATGTTGGGATCACTTTGAATTGTTGGGATGATATGTGTGAGACAATTGACTTGTCGATATCAATGTGATTCAGGTTCCACAGTTTCTCTGGGATGATATGTGGGGTAAGGGCCAGTCATGTAAGATTGTCTGCACGCAACCACGACGAATTTCAGCAACATCAGGTGTTTACTTACTCTGTATGCCTATGAATACGTTTGTTCTTTCTGCGTTCCCCTTCCTCTAACTTTCAGCAGCACATAAATAATCTGTGTGAAAATGCTTAGTTGCTGAGAGAATCTCCTGTGAAAGAGGCGAAAACATTGGAGATAGTGTGGGATACAAGGTACTATGTATTACCTGTTTTTCACTCATGTGATCACCAGTTTCATAAAATCAATATTACAGACTTATTTATATGGAAACTCAGATTCGTTTGGAGGCAAAAGGTGGGAGGAACTCATCTGTAGTCTTTTGCACTAATGGGGTTCTGTTGAGGGTGCTGGTTTCTAAAGGCACTGGAAGGTTGAAAGCTGTATCTCCAAAAGTACCTGCAATGGATGATGTTTCTGACATAACTCACATTATTGTGGTATTGGTCTTACTGTAATTTGACGTGTGATTTTCTTAGTACTTTTCTCCATTCAGAGACATTATGTCAAGATGATGTACATAAATATCCTTAACTAACTTAAGTTATTTGTTCATATAATCTTCTGTATGCTGGATTCTGTATCGATTGGTGGATTTTTTGGGGTTTTCTCTAGGATTCACCTGTTTGAGAAATCCCAATCCAAAGAGTGTGATTATGACTTGATCGACTGTGGAGCGAGGTTTGGGAATTGGGAGTGCAGAGTCCTTGGAGGTTCTCGCAACCAAGGGTCCTCCCACATTCTGAAGCAAACATTTTATTGAAAAGTAATATTAAGGGAGCTCTTTGTGCAGTATATCTACTAAACTGAAGTAGACAAGATTATTCGAACAGTTTGACCTTTATAAGTTCCTTTAACATTGATTAGTTGTTTCCATGACCATTTCATTCAGCTGATCAGCCATAGTCAGTAGCACATTGCTAGCTGTCCTTTGGTTGTAGTTGTTGCTCAGTCCCCGTTCTAGTTGCATCACATATTTTGTTCTATTAGGTCTTAAGAGTTATTGAGGATGGTGACTATGGTGTTGGAGAAACAGTTTGGGTTCTTGCCAAGGAGATCGACCATGGAAGCTATTTACCTACTAAGAAGAGTGGTAGAAAATCACAGGTTAACGAAGAAAGATCGTCATATGGTTTTCATAGACCTAGAAAAAGCTTATGATAGGGTGCCTAAAGACATTATATGGTGGGTTCTGGAGAGAAAGTGAGTGACCAAAGGGTATATCGATGTGGTTAGAGACATGTATGAAGGTGTTGTCATTGCCATTAGATCACCAGCAGGGGAAACGAGTGAATTTCTCATCACAGTAGGATTGCACCAAGGGTCAGTCTTGAGCCCGTACCTTTTCGCAAGTTATGGATGAGTTGACTAGACAGATTCAGGAGGATATTCCATGGTGTATGTTGTTTGCAGATGATATTGTCCTTGTAGATGAAACTGCTAGCGGTGTTAATACTAAATTAGAAATTTGGCGGGAAGTATTAGAGTCTAAGGGCTTTCGAATAAGTAGGAGTAAAACTGAGTATATGGTTTGCAAGTTTAGTGGTACCAGAAGTGCTCTTGAAGAAAGAGTGATGATTCAAGACCAGGAGATACCAAAAAGTGACCATTTTATGTATTTAGGCTCTATTATTAGTCAAGACGGAGAGATTGCAGATGATGTGATACATAGGATCCAAGTGGGGTGGCTCAAGTGGAGAAGTGCTACTGGTGTACTATGTGACAAGAGGGTACCACAAAATTGAAGGGAAAATTCTATAGAACTGCCATAAGACCAGCGATGATTTACAGGACAGAATGCTGGCCTATTAAGAAATAGCAGGTGAACAAGATAAGTGTAGTGGAAATGAGAATGTTGAGGTGGATGTGTGGTAAGACTGGACGAGATAGGATTAGAAATGAAACAGTCCGCGAGATGGTGGGTGTAGTACCTATAGAGGAGAAGTTGAGAAAAAATAGGCCTAAGTGGTTCGGGCATATCTATTGTAGACCAGCGGATGCAGTAGTCAAGAGAGCGGATAGGATAGCTTTGGGTAGCAACGCTCCGGGGAGGGGATGATCCAAATTGATATTTGATGCGGTAGTGCGCAAGGATTTGAGTCAACTAGGTCTAAGTGAGCAAGCAACACTTGACAAAGCTCAATGGAGGAAAATGATTCATGTAGCCGACCCCAATTGATTTGGGCCATAAGGCTCGGTTTGGTTAGGTCTTAAGGTTGTACGACCAAACTTTTTATTAGAACTTGGCTTGATATTACCTTTGTTAGAAGCTCGATAGCCTCGATTATCAACTTTTGTCTGGTAAGTTTGTGAGTGGAGAAACCCTCATACTTGAGGGCTCTTGTTTACCGTCACTGGTCAATTATTGGATCAGGATCTTATACTGTCCATTGGGAGCTGCTTGTGCTGGATCCTAGCTTAAAGCGTTTTTTTGAAGGAGCTGTTATTGCTGGATTTTGTGTTCTCTTAATCATTTATGTGTAGTATATTGCTTTATGGGGGGCTCTATGTTATGGTATACTTGTTTAAAATTTGCACTTAATATGGCTCCTTTTTCATTGGTAGGATGAGATTCATGAAAGGGACCGCTACTCAGACTTCATGTTAGCAATTCTCAGGTACTTTCTTTTTGTTTGTGTTGTTGTAGTGTTGTAGAATAATTTTGGAAACGTGTCTTGCAGTTCCGTATAAGTAGTAAACATGTTTTCTTTCGACGATGGTGTTTTTTGTATTTGGAATGTTATTAGTAGTGTATGGGCATCATATAAGTTTAGAATTATGTGTCACTCTTTATTCAGAGATATAGTGTCCTGTTCGTTGTCGTTGTGAATCTACAGTGAAACAAAGTTCGCATTTGCATTGAATGTTGCCTTGTTTTGCATTTTTATTGGATTGATATCACTTGTGACTTGGTTATTTATTTGTCTGCAGAGACATGCTTCCTTCATATCCTCAGCTGCGTCTGGTTAGTAGTAATCCTTCATATTTATGATGCTTTTCTGAGAGTAGATAAAGGTAGAAACTGTATTGGTTTTCTCTGGAGTTGGTGACTAATTTGTATGACAGGTATTAATGAGTGCTACACTTGACGCCGAACGGTTTTCCCAATATTTTGGTGGCTCCCCAATCATCCGAGTACCTGGATTTACTTATCCTGTAAAAAGCTTCTTTCCCCCTGTTGTGGTGCAAATTGTTTGGTCTTAATGATTATAGTGTGATGTGGTATTGTTGTTTGACTATTCCAGGTCGAATCTTTCTACTTGGAGGATGTTCTTACGGCTGTGAAAGGGGCAAAAAGAAATCATCTCGATTGTACTTCAGAAGATGCCACAGCTGAGCAGTTTGAGTTGACAGAGGAATACAGAATGGCTCTCGATGAGGCTATTAATTCAGCATGGTCAAATGATGAGTTTGAAACCCTCCTAGAATTTGTTTCTTCCGAAGTGAACCCTAAACTTCTTAATTACCAGCATTCCTCAAGTGGGCTAACACCTTTAATGGTGTTTGCGGGAAAGGGCAGAGTGGGTGATGTTTGCATGCTCCTGTCTTTTGGTGCAGACTGCAATTTAAAAGCAAGTGACGGATTTACTGCACTAGATTTGGCTGACAGGGAGAATCAGGGAGAAACTGCTGCTATTATTAAAACCCACATGGGGAAAGCACCCTCCAACTCTGACGAAGAACAAGAATTACTTGATAAATATCTATCCACTGTCAATCCTGAGCACGTCGATGTTTTACTAATCGAGCAGTTATTGAGGAAGATTTGTATCGATTCAAGGGATGGAGCTATCCTTGTTTTCCTTCCTGGGTGGGAGGATATAAATAAAATGAGGGAGAGATTAACTGGTAGTTCCTTTTTCAGCAACTCCTCCAAGTATGTGATCATATCTCTTCACTCCATGGTCCCATCTGTAGAGCAAAAGAAGGTTTTCAGAAGACCTCCTCCGGGATGCCGTAAAATTGTTCTTTCAACTAACATTGCTGAGAGTTCTATCACTATCAATGATGTCGTTTATGTTGTAGACAGTGGGCGGATGAAAGAAAAAAGTTACGATCCCTACAACAATGTATCAACTCTTCAGTCTTCTTGGGTTTCAAAAGCAAGTGCAAAGCAACGTGAGGGACGTGCTGGACGCTGTCAGCCTGGAATCTGTTATCACCTTTATTCGAAAGTTCGAGCTGCTTCGTTGCCTGATTTCCAAGTACCTGAAATTAAGAGGATCCCGATTGAGGAACTTTGTTTGCAGGTAACTACTTCTCTTCCCTTTTACTCAATTATGTGTTTTATAAGGGGTTCGCACCAACCTGTTATTGCTATCAATTTTATTTTCTAATTTCTCTATTCTTGATTGAAACCTGTTACCATGCTTTAAAAGTAGTTTATTTATTGACAGGCGAAGCTCCTCGATCCAAATATCAAAATTGAGGATTTTCTAGGCAAAACATTGGACCCTCCGGTTTTTGAAACTATACGAAATGCAATTATAGTACTTCAAGATATCGGGGCCTTGTCAGTCGATGAAACACTAACCGACCTTGGGGAGAAACTTGGTTCTCTACCTGTTCATCCAATAACTAGCAAGATGATTTTCTTTGCCATATTATTGAATTGCCTTGATCCAGCCTTAACTTGGGCCTGTGCCTCCCACTATAGAGAGCCATTCACTTTTCCCATGTTACCAAATGACAAAAAGAAAGCTACAGATGCTAGAACTGAGCTTGCTTCATTGTTTGGTGGGAATAGTGACCAACTTGCAGTAGTAGCTGCATTTGAGTGCTGGAGGAATGCCAAAAGTAGTGGCCAAGAATCACGGTTTTGTTCCGAATACTTTGTGTCCTCAAGCACTATGTACATGCTGAATGGAATGCGTAAACAACTTCAAGCTGAATTACAACGTCAAGGGTTCATTCCAAAAGACGTATCAAGTTGTAACCTAAATTCACGCAATCCGGGTGTACTCTACGCCGTTCTTGTTGCTGGTCTCTATCCAATGGTGGGGAGATTGCTTCCACCGCGCCAAAATGGACAACGGCCTGTTGTAGAGACTGCTGCTGGTGACAAAGTACGATTGCATCCCAAATCCTCTAACTTCAAAATATCAAGTAAGGTATCTAGTGACAGTCCTTTGATTGTATATGACGAGATAATCCGTGGGGATGGAGGTTTACACATTAGGAACTCTACTGTTATTGGACCACTCCCACTGTTATTGTTGGCAACTGAGATTGTAGTGGCTCCTGTTAATGATATTGATGACGATGATGAAGATGCTGATAAGAGTGATTTCGAAGATGACGATGAAGATGAAAGTGATGACGATAAAACTGAAGTGCATGATAAATCAGGTGCAAAACGTGGAGATAAGATTATGTCTTCTCCTGATAATGCAGTTAAGGTGGTTGTTGACCGGTGGCTTTCTTTCGAGTCAACGGCCCTTGATGTTGCTCAAGTATACTGCCTTAGAGAGAGGATTTCTGCAGCAATCCTTTTCAAAGTAAGTAATTGTAGTTATTGATCTGAAGTATGATTGAAGATTGCATTACAAAGAGGCTAGATTGGAAAATCAGTCGCTCACAGCCACTGATGATAGATAGGTTCCTCAAAAAGCGAGCATAGTCATGGACTTATTATTTTCATATTCTGAATAGAAATCAACAAAAAATGAGTATTGGACATTTGTTATTTTAGGAAGGCAATATATGAGTTTTGGGCAAATTATTTGTTAAAATGCGTGTACGATAAAAAAGGGGTGATCTTGCTCTTGGAAGTTGTTCATAATCTGCATATGGTGAAATCTTCTGTTTTGACCGTTAAATTCATTTGTAAATGTTTTCCAGGTTACATATCCGCGGAAAGTTCTTCCTCAACTTCTTGGTGCCTCTATGGATGCGACAGCCCGTATCCTATCTCATGACGGCCTGTCAGGGATCTCATTACAAGCAGAACGTGTGGACCCACTAAATTCAATGTCAAATGCAACTGCAATTGACCAATCAACACCTGGGAGGTGGAAAACTTTGGGTCAGAGTTCAAATGGTTATCTTAGATCTCTTGTGTACGGCCAAACACGCCGGAACGCTCCTTCTAATTATCAGAATTCTATGCAAGTTGCTTCAGCGTTCGTAAATCCGTATCAGAAGTCTGGGCCGACAGTTGCTCCGAGGGGTAGGGGTGGTTATAATAAGCGGCAGAATGGTAATTGGTCTCGATGATGGTAGGATTTATCGGGGACTATTACAGCGGCAAGAATAGATGTCATTACCGATTAGGTGAAGATGGGCCTTGTCATTGCAAAAGTCGGCCGTGGTGGAGGGCATCTCCATTCTAGGTTTTCCCTTTTGAAATAGAGGGTAAGCGGAGAAGACAGGAATATTTTGGTTTCTGCTTTGCATATGTATCTGTTTGATTCTCCAATGGATACATGGTCATATGCATGCATGTTGCACGTGTTATGTTGTGGATCTAGATACCCAAGTACGTGCGTGTATTTTTTTTTTTATCTCTTTTTCGAAATACATGCAGTCCCAATTATATTCGTATTTAAGTGGATTACGGTGGTTCGGATTTGTAAGTCCATCTACTGGGTGTGGCTTGTTTGAGATTTTAAGGGGTGACAAACTGGCGAACAAAATGGATAGATATTTCATCCAAGGAAGTTGAATTTCGTTGTGCAATGGCCATTCAACTCAAAACTGATCAATGGAATTTTGGAAGCAGCTCATCCTTATCACGCTTGTACATGATTTTGCTGACATACCCTCGCGATTTATCTAAGCCATTTCTGCTGCACAAGGGTATTATAATTCTTTGCTCAAGGAGGTGATTCAAATTCCAAATTCAGTTATATTCTAATTTACGTTGGAAATGTCTGGCCCTTGAGTTGCTTTTTATCCATTTGATTCGAAAAATTGTCATTTTTATACTTGTGGTGTAGAAGACTCCAGAAAATTGTTGTAGCTTTTGAAAAAAACATAGTACAGTACTTACTACTACTATAAGCCAATTAATGCTTGCAATGAGATCTTTTCACGGGTGGGATCGGAAGTCAGAACCATGGAGTTCATTCACATTTTTATTGCACTCAATGAGAACATGTTACAGGAAATGTAAAAATGACAACACGAGAGACACTCGCAAACTTGAATACCAGTTACAAGCATAGTAGTATTATGCACATAAAACCCAATTGAGAAACTCAAATCTTCTTGAGGAATTCCATGACATAGGTATTGAAAGCGCTACACATGACACGGAAACCTTCAAATCCAGCACCTTTCGCCAAGGCCTCAAACTCCTTCTCGGTCCTTTCTTTACCGCCCGGGTTGTGAGCTAGCATGATAACGTCGATATGAATGACATTCTTAGAGGCAAGGCTAGTGTCCGGGACCACAGGGAGATTGCATTCAGCAACGATCACCTTTCCATTGTTTGGTAATGCATCGTAGCAATTTTTCAAAAAATTTGCGCAGTGTTCATCGCTCCAATCATGGCATATCCACTGCAGAAAAACACACTTAAAGTGGTTAATTAAAGTTAGGTTAAGGTGGGACCAATTTTCTCAAGTACAAGGGAATGATTTTTGTGCTTCAGTGGCCCATTCCTGTACTAATCACCCAAATGCCATGAGCATTATCACAAATAACTTGTTCCCACTAAAAACCAATAAGAAATGGGGTTAGGTAAGACGTGAGAGATTGAGAAAGTTATGGAACTCACCTTCATGAAAATGGCATCTCCTTTAGGCACACTAACAAACATATCCCCTCCAACATGCTCCACTCCTACACACATGGAGAGACCCACCATTGTTACACACCAAATCAACACAAAATAGAAAGAAAGATATATCTGATATATGTACACGGGTACGTTATGGGCACATAAAATTGCACACGAATAGAGAGTATTTTGTGGATATTTACTATTTGTGTCTCAATTAAATGTCTTCAGACTTTTTGCAAAATCGATCAATTTCATACCTGGATAAGCCGGAGCATCTTCGATAACATGTGGCAAATCAAAGTTGATGCCCTTGATGTTGGGATACTTGGAGCGAATCATATGAAGAGTGGCCCCGGTACCGCCACCGACGTCCACCAATGAAGTGAGGCCCTCAAAGCCTTGGTAAATCTCAAGGATTTTCTTCATGGTGATGGTGGAGTGATTGGACATGCCCTGGTTAAACACCTTGTTGAATCTGGGGTCTGTACCATGATACTCAAATGCAGTCATTCCATAAGCCTTGTTGAAGGGGATTCCACCATCAAGAACTGCGTCTTTCAAATAGTACCTACATTTTATTAATAATTACAAGCATGTGAAACATTAATATTCTCTATGGAACCCAATTAATTTCCATGTCTTACATCATCAAAACGATTCAATTTAGCTAGTACTCCAGTATTTATCATCGAAAACACCCCTTAAATGATCCATCTCCGGGATCGTTCATACGGATAATTTATCTTTGTTACCTTAGGACCATTGTAGTTACGACCACTACAGACAAAAATGTACTGCGATGTACTTTTGCTATCCAAAAAAATTGATGAACGTGGGTGGATTATGAGAAACTGGTGGGTGCGGCGGGCTAGGTTCTTGTTTGCCCTCTGTGTAATTTTAATTTGATAAAATAGCTAAAATCCTCATTGACCTAACCTGTTGCACTTGCCCCTTAAGATTTGACAAGCTACTAATTTTTCAGTGTGGACTGCTATAACTGTTTTTATTACCCAAAAGTTAAAGGCTGTAATAATTTATATTTTCTATAGTGTTTGAGGTGCATTTGTGTGGGCAGAAGATAATGAAAAAAACAAGAAAAATAAAATAAAGAAGGTAAATTATTTTTCTTGCTCTGTCGTTTTCGTTTCTCTTAATTAATGAGTTAATGCAAGATTCAAATTCATCTTAAGTAGGTGTTTGGGGAGCCTCTTTTTTTGGCTTTTTGCATTTTTGACTTTTTGAATTATGGTCAGAATATATTATTGAATCTGTAAAGTGTTTGGAACATGCACAAAATGCATTTAATAATGGGGGTAGTGTTTGAGAGATTTGTGCAGAATGCATTCTATATGCCTTTTTGTTAACCAAAATGAGAAAAGTAGAAAATGAGAAGTCAAAAAGCTCATCTCCTCCTACTTCTTGTTGGAACATGTGTGAAGGTTAAGTCTCACATTGGAAAAATAGAAAAAAGGGTTGGACTATATACAATTAGATGACTCACCACTTATAAGGCTTAGCCTTTTAAGTGGATATGGGTCATTGAATGTATATTGGGCCCAATGAATGTAGTGGACTCCGTGAATACTCCCCAGAAGTTTGGGCCTTGTGCACGCCGGCGCAACGGAAGTGATGGCGGGATCGATGCATCATACAAACTACCAACAAGTGGTATCAGAGCCGATGGTTGACGATCTACGGGCAGACTCTCGGCGCGCCATGAATAGGCTTGCATGGTGAACTCCAAGTGATGGAAGC
>JAXBDA010004284.1:0-29751 GCA_036023075.1 Gaultheria prostrata | reverse complement strand
GAAATTGTGTGTGATAAGAGCATCCACATCTCTCTCTTCATATCCCCACTACAATTATACTAGCGAGCAAATCATGAGAAATCACAGACGTAGGGGAGGGGGGGGGGGAGAGAGAGAGAAATGAGAATTGTGTGTGATAAGAGCATAATCATGAGAAATCACAGACGTAGGGGAGGGGGGGGAGAGAGAAATGGGAATTGTGTGTGATAAGAGCATCCACATCTCTCTCTTCATATCCCCACTGCAATTATACTAGCGAACAAATCATGCAAAACTCACCTGCCTCAGACTCTTTACCATCATCGCTACTTTGATATTTCCGTAGATTTGCTACAACGCCTCTAGTATTCAGGAGAGTCACTATTCATGCTTTATCCCTTTATTTTACAATTTATCTGTGAACTTGTCCCCACTTTTGTGTGTTGTATATTACGAAAACGCTCCTACCAATATCCGATTGAGCTAATTTTTTACAATGTCAATTTAGCGAGTATTGTCTTGAAAAAAAGGGAATTATGTGTGATAAAGATGCTGCATCACAATGTCAACTTGTAAAGAGCTAGCTGGGCATTTTTCGTAAAAAAAAATGGACGGTAAATTGGGCTGGGTGCATAGGACATTTGTCTAATTGAAATAAGGATAGGTGTTAAAGGATAGGTTAAAGGATAAGTAAAGGATAGGTGTTTATGGGACTTTGGGGGTGATTCAAGTGTGTGACCTGACTAATTTAAAGTCCATGTATACAACTTTCAAGATCCGTAGGGACGATGATTAACTTGACATGACATGACTCCAACATTACATGGCAAGATGTCGTCGATGCGGCGATGTCTGTTGTGAATGCAAACAATCTTTAGCGACAGTCCAACCCGGGGTGTAGGGGGCGAAAATAGTGTTTTGTGTTTAGGCAGGAGCAATTTCGACCATTGGGTCTTATCTAATTATAATGCAGTTGTTTTGTAATTAGGGTTAAACATTTCAAATTAAACACGAGAGGAGGCTTGAGAAAACTTTTTTGAGAGAGAAAATAGAAGACTTTTTACTCCATTAATTACTCGATTAAAGTGGGCTGGTGTGACTTTTGTGAATTTTCCTTGCGTTAAGATTTTTCTCGTAAATCTGTGTGTTCTTTCATTTTCTGTTTAATACCCACTGTTTTCGTTTCCTGTGTGATTTCTGTGACTCTAGTTTCCAAGATCCGTAGGAATGTTATAGGTTAAATGTAGAGTTCGATTCCCAATAACTCCAACTCGTAACCCGTAGTCGTGTTTTCTTAAAAATTAGGTCTGATTCTTTTGAATTTCCCAAACAGTGGAAGATTTGATGTTCCAAATCATGCTTAATTGGTCTAACATGTGCAGGACAACATCATTGGAATCATGGAAAATCACACGAAAGTAACTAATTTTGAGATTTATATCTAGTTTAGGGTTAAGGCATTTTCCAATGTCATCATTTGTGTATTGTGGGTATTTTTTTTTTTTTTTTTTGCGTGTCTGTGTTAAAATCCCAGTAGCACTACCAAATCCGACAACCCACTATTTTTATGAGCTTGTAATGGGCCTTCCTCCATTGCTCGATCTCAACGGCCCAAAGACAAGTTAGTTATCGTTGATTCAAATTAGCTCATTCACAATCCCTCACAACACTCATAATTGAAGCTCTTGGAATCAGACCCGGGTATTCGGTAGTGCAGAGCCGCACGATAACCCTGTAGTGCAACATCTGAGCCATTGATCTCGGTAATCAATGACTTAGATTTCATCTCGGCTCAAATGCGACTTCAGGCCTTGACCTCGCAGATACCTCACTAACTAAACAGACAACTCGATCAAATTCCTTGATGTCATCTTTACAGTAACTGTTAATGTTATTTTTGGCACCATAAAACTCATGCCTTGATCATGAATCAAAGATGCATAACTCATGGACCAACTTAATTAAAATTTCGAACTGTTAAAGGTTATGATTTTTCAATATCAGTGTTCGACTCTCATGGTGCGGAAAAAGAACTCGATCCCGGGATGCAGTGTGAAACATCTAAGAGCTCTACCACATGAATTAGCCACCACTTGCAATGACCCGCTTTTTTACTGGGCATGAGAGCCCATAACAGAACCAGAGATACAGAAACCAACCGGAAGTATTGGCCAGAAAAATCACATCAGTGGATAAGTTTTTACTTTTTACAAGACTTGCTAGCGAGCCAAACTTCAAAAGAAATCCCATCCACTCATTATTTATGACAATCTTTGTACTGCTCTAGTTAGAAACAGTTTGAGCAAAAATTCGGTGACGGTTGTCTCATCTTTTTCTGTAATTTTTCGGTCATCTTTTTTGTATTCCCATTCGTCCCACGCTTTTGAATTAATCGTTTGTTTTTACGAACAGAATGTAAAAATGTTAACCACCAACGAAAAAAGTTCAAAAAAAAAAAAAAATAGCAGCAGTTTTGCTATCTTTTTGATAATCTTATTTGAAATGTTTTCAATTTTGCGGTCTATATTTTTGTGCGTCTCAATTCCTTTCGTCGAGGAAAATAATTAATTAATAAGTCCAATGTTTTGACGAAAAAAGAACAAAAAATTCGCTAGAGACCAGTATTGAATTTAGTCCAAATCGACCCTCGACGATGGTGAAAGTATGATGGAGTTGTGACTTGAGTCTCTCTCCCCGAACGCAAGATCCTCATGTGTTCAAGTGATCAAATTCAATTCACGAGCATGGAAAACTGGAGAGAGACAGGGCGCGCACATTCAACCCATTGTTGTTTATAAGCCCACGCTACCAAGCTCGGACTGACCCAGAGCTGGCCCTGGGGGTGAGCCCAACAAGCCCCCGGGCTTGGGCAACCCCCCACCAGGGGGCAACAAAAGAAATTTTTTTTTTACCGTTAAGTATGTAATAAATATTTAACGTCGCGCATAGAAACAGTAAGGGACTTTGGTCCAGTGGAGAAGTCATGTATCTCCTTACAGAATGCGTTCGAGTCACAATGGCACAATTCTTGGGCAGCCATTTGCCTCTTTTTTATCTGTTCCAATGGACTGAAAGTGATAGTCCGTGATTGCTTCATCACGAATGTGCCATTTACCAAATCCTTTCAAACATTTGGGGGCTTTATTTTGGATGTTGAATTTTGCATAAATCTATTTTGACTGTTTGGGAGCCATAGCCCAGAATGAATTCTCTCATAATTTTTTTTTTTTAGAAAACTGTCTCTGTCATTGTCATTAAAAAGATCCGATGAACGAATTACAAGTACAAAACAGTCAAGCCCGAAATTAACATTGTAATACAACCTCAGTAATCATCTAAGCATCAATACCAATGACAGACGCGATTGAAAACACTGGGCTCAAAACCGCTTTTTAGAGGCACAATATTTTGATAATAAGCTTTGGGGGTAATTTTGCATTCTGGGTGGAAAATCAATTCATAATCTATTTTGAAGATTACTCCCAAATACTACTCTGTTGCAAAAATTATTTTGCACACGTTTCCCAAACACACTACAAATAATCTATTCTAATCATAATCTAAAACTTTACAATTCACAATAAAAAAATGGCAAATGCAAAAAATAATAGGCTTTCAGAAGGTAATATATTCTAGATAGGGATATCATCATCAACAGACATTTTTTTTTTGTAACGAACAGTGTCCTGATGAACTGGACTAAATCTCTTCATCCTCTCCCACAACCCTTTTAATGCGTTTGCAGAAGGTGAGGCGGCCTCGAGGACAAAGCGAGAACGAAAGAAAGAGGAAGAAATCAAATGAGAACACTTGGCTCCGTATGTAAGGCTGTATGTACTGTGGAATATGACCCATCATTTATTCAGTTTACATCAGCTTCAAACCATGGCAATTTTCATCACTTATGGGCTGGGGTCACAGATCCATACTTCTATTTTTGGCTTTAAATAAGTGGAGGACTTTGTATTTCACTGACCAATTGTATCTCTCACTTTGATTGACACAGGAGGATCCAGCATCCTGGCAAGCCAATTGGGTTTCGTATGGCTTTTTACTTCAATGAGAGATATGTTGAGTTTGTGAATCCTGATTCGGTCTTGATTTGCTCTAGATTTGAAATGTGTTATATACAGCCACTGTAATCTGTACAATTTTCCCACTTTATATAAAGTGAAAATGAGTCGTGTTCCAGCACCGTGGCAAGCCAATTGGGTTATGTTTGGTTTTTGGCTTCAAAGCGAGATCTGTTGAGTTTGTGAATCCTGATTCAGTCTTGATTTGCCCTAGATTCGTAATGTGTTATACACAGCCATCTAATCTGTACATTTTTCCCATCTAATACGAAGTAAAAATTGATGTGAGTCGCATATGTACCTAATTAGAGAACTACGTAAAATCTCTACAACATGCTTTTTTGTTTATATTCTTTGCTCGAATTACACGTAGTGCTATTTAATGTGAGTGCTGGTTTGGTCAACTACACAGCAAGATCAAGATTTTCCACTGTGTAGGACTTCGGCAAATTGAGAATTCAAGTGAATCACACAGTTTTATACTCCTATGAGTCATTGACTTATTCAACAGTTGAGATCTATCGCGAATGATAAATTGTTTGTCCTTTGAGATTGATCAAGGCCGGCCTTGAGATTCTTGGAGTTTAAAACGAACTTGTAAAACTAGGCTCTATGTTTTTTTTAAATAAAATAAAAATAAAACTAACCTCAAAATGATAGTTACTTGGTCCCATATTTTGTTTTTTTATTCATGATTCATTTCGGTTTTTGATCATATTTTTTTTTGCACCAATCAAAAAATATCCCTTTAGAATTGTGAGTTTGTGAGAGAAAAAAAAATTCTTATGAATGAAGAAGGAAAAGAGAGACTCCAAGAAATGAACCGTGTACCTATGGAATAGAGAAACTAAGCTTTTCCGCTGGGCTAGCTAGCTCATTTGTTATATAAGCTATAGGTCAAATGTATATTACATACCTCGATGTACATATCCGGAACCCTAATTTTAGGTCAAAATTCGGAGACTTAAGTCGGTCACTTTACTCACCTTAGCTCATGGCCAGCCCTAAAGTTGATGGTGATTGTTTCTTCTTGATATAGCTTGTGTTAGAGGTTTTGTTTCTGAACCTATCTGGTTATTGTTGTTCCCTAAACCCATGAAGCTGCTGCTTCCTTATTTATTTCATTTTTTTTATAACTAAATTAGCAAATGACCCGTGCCTGAAGGCACTCCACTGAACGAAATTCGAGTATGAAATACTTGAATGACATTCCGAAACCCATTTGGAGAAGGTTTCCAAAAAAAAAAAGCAACAAAGTAATAGAGCATCACAAATAAACATAATATGATGAAAATTACAAATTGGCATTCACAAAAAATAAAAAATAAAAAATACAACAAACCAGCTAAAGTGATAATTTCTCACGGGAATATGGAAAAAATAGGCAGCAGAATTAATTTTGGCTGTTACGTGATGAAAGCTTTCCTTTTCAATTGTGATTGTTACGTGATTGAAGAGAGAATGGAAATTTGCGTTCTCAAATCAGTAATCATGAGTTCGGATTCCTAAGTATGGCTGACCATTTAGGCTGCAAAATTTAAGCCCGAAAATGCATCTTGGCCAGCCATTAAAAGCTTAATCGATCTAAGCCCTTGAGGGCTGGCGTGAAAATCAATCTTGACCATCCATTGAATCCAATGGCTGAAAATATAAGGGATTCAAAAAATTGAGCTCTTTTATAATATAGATTATCCGGACCAGCTTACACGCATCTCGACTAATTCTAATTTATTTCATATTAAGATATGGGTAAATGTGAAATATACAACCACAAGAAATGTAGTAATTAATTAAGAGAAATGATTGAGCCGTCATCAATAGAATAATGTAAATATTGATGGGACACTTAAAACTAAATGTATTACTCCTAAGTATTGGAGTAAGTAATTAAGTTGGTTTGATAACCATATTTGATCATAAGATTCATACTTAACATTTTAATTGTCTCTCAAAATGTTAACTTAAAAGATGATAAAAATTAAGTAATCTACTGCATACTTAATTCTGCTGAATTTTTAAGCATTTGTATATCACTCATTTCTTTACCCGCCATCACAATGCCACCTCAGCTACCAGTACCAGTACCACTACTGCCACCACTATGCCACCGACTGCCCCCACCCCTACTACTACTTCATCGTTGCCACTATCACCATTCTACTACCACACCACCACCACTACCGTCACCACTCCATCGCTAGCACAACTATCACCCCCGCTCTATCACTGCCACGACTACCACCCCACTCCATCACTACCACCACCACTTCACGATCGTTGCAATTACCACTACCACTATCGCTGCCGCCAGCACCATTTTTCCAACCATCGTCATCTTTCCATTATTTTCCATCGCTCCTCACACTTATTCACCAGTACAACTTACAACTCGCCCCATTTGACCTGCTAACCCTTAGCCAAACCACTTGACTCAAAAGGTTAACCTCGAGACCTTATGATGCAACGTCCTCGTTGCATTGGCCCAACAACCTTCCCTCGGTGGCCATGGTGTAGCACTTAGTTTTGCATAGCACTTTGGTCCAACTCCGGGATTCAAGAGGTGACTCATGCAGATTCTAGAGGTGGCCCCCACCATGTAGACCGTGATTGTGTTTTGATACCACCTGTAACAATCTGTCCCAGTTGACCTGCTAATCCTTAGCCTAACCACGTGGCTCAAAAGGTTAACATCGAGTTATATATTAGCTGGTTGAATTCCCTTATGTATCAAACCATTTTCACTTCTCCCACTGTCATAGGGCTGCCCAGCGGATCATCCGATCCGCCAATCCGACCAATCCTAACCGATCCGAACCATCTGTTGATCCATCCGAGGCATGTACGGATGGGTTGCGGATCCTAAAAACCCAAATCCACTTTGACCGGATCGGATCCGTATCCGAACCAGACGAATCCGATTCATGGACACCTCTAGTTCGAGTTAAGGATTAACTCCAACACATGTTTTAAGCCATAAAGTTGTTAGTTTGCTGTGCATTTAACAGAATAGTAAACTCAATGGGTAAGGGGTACTTGAATGCTTTATTAATCTTTACTTAGTGCAGTAACTAGCGTGGTATAGCTCTTAGACCTGAGCTTGATTTTTGTTGACTTCTCATTTAGAAGTTGTTTATTTGCGTATTGGTTTAGAGCGCATAATTATTACTTCTCTTCTTAGAAGAAGTTGTCCCAGACTTCCTAAGTGGATTTACTTTCCATTCCGATTCTTGTGATCTTGTTTGAACTGCTTAGCATGCCATCTTTTGACAGTGGGTGTGGCCTGTGCTTACATTCATGCTTGCTGGTCTTCTGTTGTACCGGAAATAGTATAATGGTGAGTAAAACACTTTTGAAAGGGTATACAAGCAAGCTCCTAGGGAACTTCTTCATATTTTCTCATTTAAATCCACAACCTTCCCAGCTGAGATATCTCCAGTACATCTCCAGACGGAATTTGATGGAGGAAAGGGTTGCCGACCGGTTGTCCACAAAATTGATTCGGAACCGATCCGCGAAATCCATAACCGATCTAAAAACCCAAATCTGCTCTGACCGGATCGGATCGGATCGGATCGGATCCGTATCCGAACCGGCCGAATCCGATCCATGGACACCCCTACCCACCGATGTGGGACAAAGTGGGTGCCACATCTCCATCACCACCACCACGACCGCGACTACGACTATGACTACGACTAAACACACGACTTCCAGAAAACTAAAAGAGAACAATCTAAGCTATTTCATTTATCTATATATCAAAAGAATTATGTTAAGTTATGGTAAATTTCATTGACCTCCCTTGAGGTTTTTGAAAAATGCCGAGACCTTCTCGGAGATTTCTGAAATTACACTGACCTCACCTACTTTACAAAATATTGTCAAGATTCCCCCATTCCATTAACTAAACACTAACTCTGTTATATGTTATTTTTGAATGACCAAAATACCCTTAAACATTAAGGTAAACTCATTAACTAACTGGATATTTGTTTAAAATAATTACTCCTAACTAATTGAATACCCTTAAATATTAGTTTTTCTTCTAATTGGAATCTTTATTGTTAAAATCAAATAATTAAGTAATTATATTTCTTCAAATTTGGGTAATTATACTGCACCTTATTTTGTAACAAATTATTTTCATAAACTTTTTTTTCTTCATGTATCTTGTTCTTTTTCATTTAATATATCTATACATATTAAGGGAAATGTACTCATCAAATCCAAAAATAAAAAAAATATTTATCTTGATTTCTACTTATTTTATGAAAAAAGTAAATTAATATCACTTATCATTCAACTTTCCATTTGAAATTTAATATTCAAACAAAATTAAATTAGACTTGAGTTATACATAATTTGCTCAAACTTATAGGATTACTTATGCTTTTGATATTTGGATAATCAAGGTCTATTATTTTTCTGTTGTACTTGTCTTTTGAGAAATAGAAGGCACGTGTAAATGCCAAATCTACCATATAAAAAAAAATTATTGCGACTTTTTTTATTATAATACATTTATAACAATATAAACAAAATGAGTCATTAAAAAACCAAGACAATTATTTTTGTTATAATGAATTAGGAAGATACATGTGCATCTCATTTAGAAGGATACATGCAAGCAGAGGCGGAGTGAAACAGAGACAACATAGGTCAATTGACCCCTCTAATTTCCAAGTTTCCCTAGGGGTACTTATAGGTTACATCAAATTTATGCTAACTTGACCCCACTTTAAATTCTTAATTTGCCCCAGCCCAATATAAAGGTTTGGTACTTAGCAAACAAAAGGGGGCAAATAGAATATGACCAAACATGGAATCGCACAAACATGGAATTGCAAATACCCCTTCTCTTTCTTCTTCCTCTCTCTCACTCTCTCCGCACAAACACCCAAATAAAGCTTACCCTCTCTCTCTCCCCCTCCTAATTCAGATGCTCGGAATGAAAAATGGGCAATTGGTGTGAAGGCATATTTTGAAAATAGGAACAAAGAAAAAGATATTTTGGAAATCCTAAATTTTCTTGGTGAAATTGGAACCGAATGCCAGCTTTTCCCCATTTCATGTGATAGTTGTAGTTCAAAATTGAATGTTATGATTTTTGGTATTCCAATGGCGATGGACTTATAAATGCTCCCTCCACCTGGTAAAGTTGGTCCTCTATGAAAATACATACAACTTTCACACCTAAAAATAATGTATCTTCTAAAATATTTTTCGATTTCTTTGTTCGATTTCTTTTGCACCGTTCAAAAGATCTCATCGAAAACTATCAAACTAGATCCAATTGCACAAAAACATATTTCGGTGAGGACATTATTTTTAAGCTTGAAAATTCACCTAATTTTGTAGAGGGCTAACTTTACGGGACGGGGGGAGTACTTAAAAGATGAAACTAAACCATTTTTTGTTTTGGAAATCTAATGGCAATGGCATTTGCATAGAAATTCTTGTTTCCTAAATCATAGATAGGTTATTAATTATCTGCCATGAAGACTGTGAAGAGTAGGCTTTGAAATGAAATATGAGATCAATGGATCCATGTAGTTTCGTCGTGTATATGGAGAAATATATTTTCATAGCATTACAACTGAGGCTATAATGCATCGTTCCCGAAGTTTGAAAAGTCGTCGAGGTTAGTTGTAAAACAAAGCTATATTTCCTATGAATCTACTTTTTGGTTAACTTGCTAAATTATTTCATTATTTAGTTTAGCAAGTAGGAAAAATGAATCATACATGGCTTTAATTATTAAGGAATTGCTCAAAGCTAGATTAGTTACGGTGAAATTCTGAACACTCTCGTCTGTTTAAAATAAAAGAAAATACCTACCAAATGACTATATGTATAGAGTCTTGATCTATGTAAATTGTAAAGAGATGAACGTGTCCTAATCTAATCCACCGACCAAAGTTTAAAAAAGGTTTAATGCGGACCCTAATTGATGGGTTATTTTTAGAATTTTAGTCAGGATAGGAACTGATGCCAGAATCCAAAGGTCTAAAAAAAAAGACTAATTTGATCTTTGTTTCATCACTAGGGTGTCTAATCATATTTCTATGTTAGCTTTTGTCAATCCAATGGGGAAGGGAAGTAAAGGAACCACAAAGAAATATGGGAAGCCAACCCAAAGCTTTGGCATAGTGGTCACTGTGGTCTTACCTTAGGGCTTAGATTTTGCTCTCACCTTAGGTTTCAGGTTCAATTTTCCTTGTCAGCAAACTCTTGGAGCCACTGGGGTTATGCCTGGTCATTACCTACAGGACCCCAGAATTATTCGAGGTGTGCAAGCTGGCCCGGACATCTGACTATAGAGGGGAAAAAAAAAAAAAAGCAAATATGCGAAGCCATCCTTTGAAAAGTCTTGTTTGTGAGAGGCAAATAATACAAGGCCTAAATGCAGAAATAAAGAGAATGAGGGGGTAAAAGGAGAAGAAAAAAGGGGGAGAGAAATGGTGATGAAAATGATATTCCACTTTGTATTGATTATGTAACTCATTTGACAAGTCATATTGTGGGCCCTAGTGGCCTTGTGCAGGAGCAGAAGAAATAGAATTAATTTAAAATAATGGAACATCCCACCTGTCCAAACACGTATCCCTATTCCTCATCCTCAGGAAATGGGCAACAATGCTATTCATAGGATGTTTGACTAATGTATTTTTATACATGTACAGATGATCATGAATCCATATGTCATGAGACAACATAGGAAAACAATGTAAAACCAGATGGGCATCCAAATGAGTAGGGATGGCAAGTCCAGCCGATCCGATCCGATCCGTTCCCGCCCCGTAAGGATTGGAGTTTCGGGGATTTTTCCGTGGATCGGATTGGATTTGGACATTTTTCTACTTACAAAGCACATTTTTTTCCTTTCACACACTTACAACTTAACTTCTCGACCGATTTATTGATGAAGCCCATTATGAACGATGAATTGTGCCATCAAATACAATGCGAAATAGAGTGGGATCCCTCCAAACAAAATTTTGTTCCAATTTTAGTTGGCCACCGCTTATACACAGTAATATTGGTTCGGCAACAATTAATCAAAGAGCACGCCAACGGACCAGACACCTTGAATCATAAAAAAGTACCGTGCAAATGCCCTCAGGAAGGGGAATGTATTGGAATGCAATATCATCGTAACCTAAATTCTTGTGATGCATAATAAATTGAAACGACAATGGGTGTCACTGGTCTTACATTATGTCAAGAAAATCAAGTGGACAACTATTGAGAAACAGATCTAGAGAGAGACAGCTATTGAGATTTGAGAGATCCTTACTAAAAATGTCCCTACATGAGGGGTACATTTCTCTATCGTGGCTCTGTTTGATGCCATGCCTCTGGCTCTTCACTACTTCACTTGGGTTTTGTTGGTTGGAAGGGCACCAAATAGGGCTCTGGTTCTGCCCCTGGGTGGGCTACCCTGTTGATTTTTCAAAGAAAGTTTTCTAAATAAAGAAACAAAAGGGGAGATTAGGGTGTTCCATTGGTAGGCATGGCCTTACACTATGGTGATTTTCCAATTCGCATCACTCTTTTTTTACATCAAAACGGCATGAAGCCTAACCATATTGTTTCACCGATAATGTCCGGTAGTAAAAATCCAATGGCGTACAATAAAACTCTCGAAAGATAAAAAAAAAAGAAAAAAGAAGGCATTTAAAGGAGGAGAAAGCAACCACAAACCTCCACGCATGAGAAAATCCAACAATTACATCAATTTGAACATTTCAAATGATGAGAAAATCCATCAATTTTTTTGAACTGTAGTTCAACTATCACAAAAATAACTCTAAATAAAGAGTTATGCATTCATGTAGGAAGAAAGAGTTGAACCCTTAACCTCCTATTGAGATGCAAAGGCTCTGGCCAAATTGAGCTAGCCTCGTCACTTAATAATGCAACAACTTGACGTCTTCATCTCTACTCTCCAAACGGATTTGGGAGTATGCTATTTTGTTATGTATACAGGATGAAAAAAGGGATTTGCAACCCGATAGGGTATGGAGCGATGGGTTAGGGTTTACCGGCGTTATATACTTATTTGCGTACTTTGGTCCTAAAGTGATGGAATAAGAAAAATTATGATACTCATACCCTTTTGTATAAGCTTGTCTCACCTGCTTTCTAATTTATACTCGTTTGGTTTGTCGTTTGCCACATTTTTAGAGTTAGTGAGATTGATTAGTAATCAGAATATTCCAAATCAGAGATTATCCACAACAAAAAATCAGATGAAACGCTCATTCAATGGTATACTTTCCTTAACAAGAAGTTTATCTACCACTTTTATAGTCATTGTAAGCAATTACAAGCTCATAATTAGTTTCAATTGTCATAAGCTCTAATTTGAAACTGAATGAGACATTATTGTGGTCATGATCAGCCTGTAAAGGTGAATGAAAGAATTCCACTGCCGATTGGAAGATTGTGAAAAACACAAAAAGAAAAAAGAAAAAAGAAAATCAATTTTCAAGATGGAGAGCTTTTTGTCATTTCCAAAACTCATTTCACAAAATATTGGCAACTTTCGCAAGAGTTCAAAAGGTGAAATCATGCCCCTGCTCCACCAAAAAGTTAGAAGGTGCTGATCACTTCAATTTGCACACCATATCTAGGATTTCACTGTGATATATTGAAGAGCGGGGGGGTGGGGTATTTGGCAACTATGCAACTTCTTCTGTCACACACTTGTCAGCACCAATATACTCATTCTATACTACTCTCATCTCTTCTCCCAACAGTATTTATATTATTTGTATTTCACAAGGTTTTCAGCAATTTTTTATCCAGCAGTGGGTAAAGATAATTTCACTTGTTTATTTTTTTGGGTAATGATAAATCTTTTCAAGGAAAACTCATTACTATGATATGAACTGTTCATCTTGTAGGTTCTGCAGAGCAATATTCACGCAAAGAATCGGCTTCATCGAACATCGATAGATATATCAAAACTTGAAATTTGTTTGATAAAATGGGCGGTTAGATTCTGTCAATAATTTTAAAGGTTAACTGTCCATGAGCATCCATTTTATTAACCCAAATTCAAATGTTGATATACCAATCGATGTCTCATTAAGATGATTTTCTACTTGAATATACTACTTTGTAGTCCTTACAAGATGAACGTTACTGATAAACTCCAAATATATGGTTGGACCCACAACAATGGGGGCGGAAAACCCACCGTTTCCATCGGAGGAGGAAAGAACTATGTAATCTCTATTTTTAAATAGAGTAAATCATAGTCGACTCCTTCATCATCGTCTCTTGTCCGAGACTCGAATGGTATGGGTCGTGTCACCATTAGGTCGCCTCTTGAACGAGCCAGTTTGCAAAAAATTACCCAATAAGAACCCTGTCAAGTAACACTATACTATATTACAGTGATTATCAAATTTGCCCACATTTAGATTCCTGTGGTCCAAATGTTCACACTTTGACAAGTAAGGCAACCTAACAAAGTCTTCAATAACACCAATTACTTGGGATGAATACAAGCCTAGTGTAATTCTTTTACTAAGCTCAATTAATGTGCTTTAGTGCACTCCCATCACGACACATGCTGTTCACGGCTGTGGGGCCCACTCTGGGTCCAATTATTTGATTCAAACTGTTCATTTTATTCGTCTCGACGAGTATATACACCAAATAAAAATTTAGGATGATTGGACTACGGTACCTATGTCTTTAGACTGTATTTTTTTTATAGAAACGAAAGAGTTAAAGAAACCTTTGTAGGTGATTTTTTCCAATAGAACTGTAAGTTATGGTAACCGATCAAATAGTTACAGATGTCCGATCAATCTCAATTTTTACCTGGTATATAAACTCGACGAGAAGAATAAAATAAACGATTTGGATCAAGCAACGAGACCCGAAATGAACCCCACAGCCGTTCACAACACGTGTATTATGCACCCCACAGGATGCCTAACTTAGATGCACATTGATTGAGATAAGTCATATATAAAGGTCCACCCGCCTAATCCATTAATTTAAAACTCCTGCATCCATCACTCTTATGTCTTACTATATGATAAAGTCTCAAGCATTTCTCTCCTGAAATGGATTTCCATTTCCCGCGAAAACCAAATCTTCATTTCTCCTTTTCTTTTTCCGTATACTAAAATAACTGCAAATTAAAAAAAAAACTTTAAAAAAAAAAAAAAACAATACGCAGAGATATACAACACACTGTCATATTTATATCCAAGGAAGCAGATTGGAAACTTCAATCTGAAACCTACCTCTCTCTCTCTCTCTATCTCACCGTCACAAATCACAAGACTCATCCCGGTGGAATCTCCGACGAAACTCCGGCGATTTCACAAACATGACGACAACGTTATGAGGATCAACCGCTAATCGGCGATCATGTCAGTCTCCTTTTCTTCCGACTGCTTCTCCGATCTGCTCTGCGGCGAGGATTCCGGTAGCCTTTTCGGTGAACAACAGCCGGAATGCTCGTCGTCCGACGTCGAATCTCCTGTTGACGCCGAGGAATCGATCGCCGGATTCATTGAAGACGAGAGGAACTTCGTGCCAGGAATCGATTACATCGAGAGGTTTCAGTCTCAGTCGTCAGATGCATCGGCTCGCCAAGAATCTGTCGCTTGGATTCTCAAGGTAAAAAAAATACGCACTCGAAGATTCCGATCATTTTCTTCATCTCCTGTCTGTACAGACTGTACTAACCTGCTCAGGTGCGATCGGATAAGAAATTCCTTCATGTTTATATTACTATATATTCAGCGTGTGGAATTCAGATTCGGAAAATGCTTGCCCATTGCTCGGTGGCGCATTTTAGCATTCGTGGTTATGCTATCGTGTGTGTGCTTACTGTACTATCTGAGATGGTGGTTTGCATGATGGCGGCGTACTGTAGCATGCACAGGATATTAATGTGGACTGCAGTCTGAGGAATGTCCGATTATCGGCGATTCATCGCAGATTCGATGGCGATCTATATTTATTATATAGTCTTTTGGCGTATTTCACGTGTTCGAGTGAGCTAAATTAAAGATACACGGAGGTGACAAACTGACAACTAAAATTGGTGCTGTTTCGCAGGTTCACGCTTACTTTGGATTCCAGCCGTTAACGGCATATCTCTCCGTCAACTACTTAGACCGATTCCTCTATTCTCGCCGCTTGCCGGTAATTAGCTCTCCGTTAAGCGTACCACAATCGCTAATATCCCACAATACAAAGCAAAATCAAGTTTTAACTTCTTTAATTTCTTGACCTTCATTTCTCTCTCTCTCTCAAAAAAAAAAAAAAAGGAGGTCGTTCATACTTCTCATGAACTTATTCAATAGTTAGTGAGAACCGCCACGTGCTCTAAACTACTCAACAACCACACATTCTCCTGAGGTTCATTACTACGTATATAAACCCCACATCAATGTGTGGTATTCGAGCAGTCCGGAGTACTACGTGGCGGTGCTTGGGACCACTGAATAATTACTCTTTCCAAGTCTTGAAAAGGAAAGAAATGGAATAATGATGAGGTTATTCCTTAACTTGTCATTTGATTTTTCTTGTTTCATTAAGAAAATGATTTTCAAACTTTTTTCTTAATACCCATGAGTATTTTTGTCTTTGTTACATAAAAAGACAAGATTGTCATTACATTTAGTAGTACTCACTCCGTCCCTTTTATAGTGTGTACATTTTCATTTTGGGCTGTCCCTCAATTTGTGTGTTTTGAAAAGTTAGTGGGTACATTTCCTATTTTGACCTTAAAAGTAGATTCCTTTTAAAAAAGTTAGTGAATATTATTATATTGATAATGGTAAGTAATGAAAAGTAGATGTAAAAGTTATAAAAGTTGATGTAAGAGAAAAATAGTTGGAATTCTCAGGTAACACACTTAAAAGGGGACGGAGCGAGTATCTGGTAAACATGTTTGGTAAATGAGGGTAATTATCTAAATTAAAAAAATAAAGACATTCAGATAAATGGAGAGTGTAACAGTCACTTCTTTTTTATTGTAATCCCACTTTTTTCTGATAAACTATATACAGGTACATGACAAACAAGTAAAACAATTTCAACTCCATATATGAAAAGCAAGTGTATAGGTCATTTTAACAATAATGGACTTTTTGACCTCCAAATTAAAAGTGTTCACCAATGGTTAAATTGTACATTTTACCTTTTTATTTATGTCTAGATACAGTAATACTTTCCCTATGTATGCTATTAGTACTGATGTTGTCGATTAACTTTTGTCATAATCTGTACTTGAAAGAATTGTTGACTTTTCAAACATTGCGAAAAGGACCTAAGTGAATGACTAGTATCTACCCAGCAAAATTAAGTAGGCTGACGAATATACACTCCTTTATTACCCACAATTCTAAAAGGGAAAAAAAAATGCTAGCTGCGAAACACTAATGCTTTGGTAATCACGTCAGAGTATCACTTTTGAGGCATCACGTGATGTACCACCACTTATTGGTAGAATCTGTCTCATTTGTTATGTACCGGAGCAAATTCTGCCATTGCAATAGTGACATCTCGTATGGTACCCAAAATATGATACTTAGACATAGTCACCATAGCATTGCTGATTATGAAAATAAAAGATAAATATAACAAAAAACCGACAACACACCGTCTATCTCCAATTGATCAATGACCAATCAAGATAGTCTATTTGTCAACGGAGATACATAAGATTGTAAGAGTCAATGTAACCATTTGCATTCACCTAGCGTAGATTATATTGTTTTTTTTTTTTGGAGCGGCGTAAAAATAATTTTGTTAATCAGATGTAACAGATACAATGATTAATACGGACAAAAGAAAGAAGACATTGCAACGAAGATTAAGTAAAATGATAAAGTAACTCAATTATGAGTTTTCTTAGGTATATTAGTACTAGTACATTACGTCTATTAATAGCATTACTTGAATTTTCATTAGTTATAAACATTCAAAATTTCTTTCTTCCATTTGATGATCAGCAAAACAGTGGGTGGCCCTTGCAACTCCTAGCTGTGGCTTGCATCTCACTCGCTGCAAAGATGGAGGAACTTCTGGTTCCTTCCCTTTTGGATATTCAGGTAATTTTCCCACCTAACTTCTTTTTTGTAAGAAGGGTTGACCAAGTCAAACCCACTGCGGTTACTTGCCTAACCTGTGAATAATGATTTAAATCCATATATACAGGTGGAAGGTGCAAAATGCATATTTGAACCAAGAACAATCCGGAGGATGGAACTTCTTGTCCTCAGTGTTCTCGATTGGAGGCTTCGATCCATTACACCTTTCAGTTTCATCAGCTACTTCGCGTGCAAGCTGGATTCTACTGGAACTTACACTGGATTTCTGATTTCAAGGGCTACCCAAATTATCTTGTCCAATATTCAAGGTAATTAAACAATACAGATATCCAGCCAAAATAAAAAATAAAAAATTGCAAACAAATGAGTAAAAAACTGTTGTGTCAACATTGCATATTTGATGATACTTTTTCATGTGAGCAATGTAAGTAGATCTCTAGACACAAATTAAGATGAAAACATTTTTTTCAGACACATGGACCCCACAAAACTCAAGTGGAACCCTAAACATACTGAGCCTATTCTGAGCTAAAGCAAGTGCTACGATCGATTTAGACCCCCTACAAGTACGAATTTTAAGGGTCCTATATTTTACTATCCCTAGTATCTTTTGAAATCTTAGAATATTTGATTATTATTTTAGGGTTATTTCTTATTGATGGATAATAATATTTGTTTTTAAAATTATAATTTACCTACTTATATTTTGTTTCAGTAATATTTTAAGAAAGGCATCCTTATAGTTTTCGCTTTCAGATTTCAAAATATCAGGCCGGTTCTGCAAACAGAAGACGATTTTGAATATATATACCTGTGTGGCCCACTCATTATTCTTTTTTAAAAAAACTTGTAATTTGTAATGTTGAAGTGAATGATCATGTGAAACAGAGTCCAGCTTTCTAGAGTACTGGCCTTCGTGCATTGCTGCTGCAACCATTCTCTGCGCTGCTCAGGATATTCCAAGCTTTTCTCTCGTCAATCCTGAACTTGCTGAATCATGGTGTGAAGGACTAAACAAGGTAAGGAATGTAATTATGATTAAATTTGGGGCCACACAAAAAGAGTCCTATGTATGACAAGTTATTGAACTTTTCAGGAGAAAATATTCAGCTGCTACCAGTTAATGCAAGGAATTGCTGTGGTTAATAATAACAGGGGAAGGAAGCGGCCAAGAATCTTGCCACAGCTCCGAGTTATGACTCGGGCCACAATCGGGTCTGGTGACTCGTCCTCCTCCTCCTCCTCGTCTTCATCATCACCTTTTATAAGGAGGAAATTAAATAACAGCTTGTGGGTAGATGATGACAAAGGCAGCTCTGATTAAGGAAGGAAAAAAAAAATAAAGGGGAGAGAAAAAAATAGGAAAAAATAAAAAAAGAGAATGGTGGTCCAAGTTGTCGAGAATCCGCGATATTTTTTTGGTGGGTTTTCAAGGAAAAAAACAAAAAAAAGGAAAAAAATGACTTGAGTGGTGTAGATTATCTTAGTATATATAAGACTCCTCTGTATGTATGGGAGAGTTTGGAGATTTGTTAATTTTTTTTTGGTGGGCATTGCCATTCATTGCTGGCTTTGCAGATTCCCAAGGGAAAGGGGATTTAGTACATAGTATATAATTTTCGTGTGACAGTGTGAGAAAGTGAGGAAGAGAGAGAGAGAGAGAGAGAGGATTTGATTTTAATAGTGGAGTCATGGAGTGTGAAATTCAAAGGCAGCATGTATTGTTTTATTGAATAAAAGGGGGTGGTGATGGTGGGGCCATGGGCAGAGATGGTTGGGGCTTTGGGTTGAAAATGGCAGAGAAAATCAATTGGGGGAGTTGGCGGAAAATAAGGGATAATTTTGGACTTTCTGTGATTTTTTAAAGCTGTTTCATTGGGGATGTTAAGTCAAGCTCTAGGGATATTGTCCTCTCATCATTGCTTCAAATTTTCTCTCTATTTGACATAGAAAAATGCTCGTGGGATAGCAAAAAGGGTGGAGAATAAGACTGGTTGGCTCCGTATTACTAAGACTGCAGATGAGTGTATGTGGAAGGGCATGTGAATAGCGTGTTCCGCACGTGTGATGTGTGCTTTTATTTTTTGGCGGGAATTTGCCTTTTCTTGTCCGCACGTGTGATGTGAGGCTACACGTGTCCAGAATTCTTTTTACTGTATTTGATTTTTGGTTTTTCAACAATGGCCAGAATTCGGCCTAACTATACAAAGGTCTTTGGGGCCTTTTTTGCAAGCGTGTTGTATTTGGATTTCATCAATATACAACTTTTTTGTTACATACATATCTCTTTCAACTTTTTCTCTCTCTACATCACTTTCTCTCTCTAAATGTGACATGCACGTGAATGACAATGAAGACTTTGTAGCTTTGCAATTTGTTTTCATCGCAATGCTGAAGAACTTTAAGTACCAAGGGTGGAATTTTGTGAGGCAACAGCCCAGCTAGTTGGTCCCGCTAGCAATAACCATTGGATTTCATTTCAATAAGTGACTGACACAATATGGCTGTTTACTAAAGATTTGAGACAACCTTGCCTGTCATCTCTCACCTTAGCATTCTCTCTCTCTCTCAACAACCATATACCGAGACGCATTAACGTCTATAATGATCATGTTAGGATCGATTCACATACGCACACGATATACGAGTATAAACAGTAAAGAATCAACACAGAGATATACGTGGTTCCCCAAAATCGGGTACGTCCACGGGAGCGGAGAGAGAATTTGTTTATTGATGATCTGAGTACATAGGGTTTTACAATAGAGAGTATATATAGTCACGACATCTATTCCAACCCTAATTCGCATTATAGCCTGAATACCCATAATGCCCTTATAATGCCGTACCGTACCATAATTCTTAATTTTTTTGAAGAAAAACGTAAATAAGTAAAAAAAGCTGCTTTTTTGGATTTTTTTTTTGTCTTTATTTGGAAAACATTAAGTTGGGGTTATAAATTTTTAGTTTTTCGATTCCTCTCGTCAAAAAGAACCAATAATCCACAAAAGTTTGACACAAAACTAACAAACGTGAAATAAAAATCAAATAAAGACATAAAAAAAAACAGCTCTATTTTTTTAGCCAAAATAGGCGTCAATATCGTGGTTTGATTTCGATATTATTATGGAAGCTCCAATACACATATTCTTACAGTAGACACTTAAAAGGGACGAAGAGATCTAGAGTATTATTGAAGCACCAGTAATATGCACATGGAGAATTGAAGTGCTTAGTGCGGGATTAAATCCGAACGACAAGGCTTTAAAGCTACTTTTTAGTAATGGCTTCTCCACTCTAAATTAAACCAGAAAAAGGTCTAGCAATGGAGTTGTCATTTAGCCCTAAAACCCCGACATTCGGGATCCTTTTTTTTTTTTTTTTTTTTTTTTTTCTTTTTTTACTTACAATATCCGTAGAAGTATGGGACTTGAAAAAGGCAAACATGCAATTTAGACAGTACTTCCATTCTCCATTGATCACATCACATGCATCTTATCACCACCATGCAGCAGTACTTCATGCATGCATGGATGCTGCAGCATGTACGTATTCCTTGATGAATGTTGTACACCTCATGTTGTCTATATCAGTGGACCACCTTGCATGGTTGTTGGAACAATTGACACGGGTTCGCAGAACTAATGTACTGCTAGCCCGTAAATGTTTCTCAGTATTTTCGGTGTTTTTGGTATTTTGCACTTATTTGTCTATAGTGTGAAGACTAATGTTTTTTCTCCTAACTAAACAAACAAAATGATATTTTTAGTGGAAACGAATGAGTTTATGCCATTTGGTTGAAAATAAAATTTTTTAATGAAAATTCAACCTAAATCAGTTTTTTTTTTGAAGAAAAAGACGATGGGAGCAGAGCTCGAATTAGTACACAGTGGGGTCAAGTATATATTTAGGGTCATTAAGGATTTGATGAAATTTGGCAATAATAAAGGGCTTATGCTTGTGATATTTTTCAATATAGGTGTGGTCAATTATGTCGAATTATACTAAAAGTGATAGCTGTTCTTAATTGGTGATATTTTATTTCAGCGTGTTTAGGTGACCCATTTTAGTCTTCCTCCCTCTAACCTTTTTACTTCTCTGACAATAACTCAGGATGTCTAGGCTAGCTAATAGAACTCAACTAATACATAAAAACATAGATGACCGATTCCATCGTCCGACTAAAGTAGTGACAAATTTCGGTGCAAGTTATCACCACAACATTTGTTCACAAATGTGAAATGGGTCCACATACAGTTGCGACATTTATTAAGATAAACTTTGAAAACGGTGAGCCGCCCAAGCTGACCCAGGTATTCGATTATAAAAAAAAAACTTTGAAAACAGTTTAGCCCTCGAGCAATGCTACGTACGCTGACGACTACGTTTTAGCGACCCACCAATAACTCCTATGATATTCCAAAAATGGTTGCAAAATGTTGCCGTAGTATTAATGTTGATTGTGATTTTGGTGACAAGATTGCAAAAAAAAAAAAAACATCAATGCCAATATTTTGAATTCATAAGACACATATTTCACCGTCAATAAGAAGGACCACCAGATTGGCACGAATTCCGGGTTGCAAACAAGACAATTGGGCCATCGACAGCTGATATATTGGGACTTTTATTTTTTATTTATTTTTAAACTAGGTTGTTAGGTTAACTTGTGTGAACCTAGCTTGACTAATCCGGTAGTTTTTTTGAAGTTAACGACCCGACGAGTTTCCAGTGGTCTGAAAATAGTTGACAACACGTAAAATGTTTCATACCAAAAACCTTATAAAAATTAAATTTCAAAATTCCACTAGATGACCACAATGCCAACCCGTTAGGATTGATATATTAGGACTTCCCACTTTGAATGTTATGCATCACTTTATTGATGCCTTTTAGTATGTTCAACAATGTGGTCCCCACAATCTAAAGTGTTGGAATCCACTAGGGTTTTGAATTCGCAGCCCCTTTTGTTTTCAGCATTAATAGATGTGGCATTTCCTAATTAGCTTAGATAAGTGGGAGAGCAATATGAAGATTTGGACCATATAATCAATTAATTACAGCCACCATCATTAAAAAAGGTTCACATTTAGACAAAATGTGGGTTTTGCTTAGACAAAAGCTGGGATTAGTTAAACATAAAAGGAGACAAGCAATGGGACATGAAATTAGCCGTGGGAACCAAAACCAAAAAGTGCTAAACATCTAGAGATTACTGGGGTTTAATTTGGTACACATCCTGGTGCAGGTACTTGTTTGCACATGTGGGTAATATAAATCATAATTATGTACCGTGTGGAATTACTTAATTCTAAACGGTACATAATTCTTCGATCCTCTGTGGCTGCCCTTCCTTGGCATTCGAAGACTTTTCGTGGCGGACAATCGTCTCCGTTCCGGTGTGGGAGACCACGACCGATCTGGGCTTCCGACATCGGTGGCGGCGGGCGGCGATGGGTGACAGTGGTGGAGCATGCACTGACGGTTTCTTCCTTTTCCTTTTCCTTTTTTTTTTTTGTATTTTTGTTTTTAATTTCTGTTTTTTGTTGGTGGTTGTATTTTTTATTGGTAGATTAATGATATTTTTATCTCTTCATCCAAAAAAAATAAAATGATAATACTTGCAAAGAGAGTGTTCTAGTATATAATGTCAAAAAGTGAGGTGTTTTTAAAAGTTCAAAGTTTAAATTTATTGACTTAATTAAATTTAAATGTCAATATTAGACAAGCAAATCGGAACGGAGAGTAGATAATTATGACTTTTGAAATCAATCTATAAAGAAATCAATCTATGAATCATGTCCCGAGATGATGTGATGAGTAAAAATATATTTGATGAAATCTATGGAAAAAAATTGGATTTTGTAAGCAATAGGTACCCACCATTATCCCCTTGTCATGAATGCAACATGATACAAAGATAAGGTAGGGTTATCATTAACTCTTACTCACATATATTTCAGTAATAATAATTGGAAAAGTCTACAATACATACTTCTTAAAGGTGTACACCATATGTACTTAATATGTGGTCCAAATTGTGTTATTTCATAAAGATTTATAACATTTTGGTGCGTATCGTAACTTTTATACTAAAACTTGTAACTTTTCAGCATTGTGATTCACAACATTTTCACTACGAATCATAATATTTGCTTATTGTAACTTTTCAGTGGTAAAATTCATAACATTTTCACTAAAAATATGACATATTGATGCGTATCGTAATTTTTATATTAAAAACTCATAACATTTTGGAGGTACACATAGTCCTGTCACCCAAATAGGGATGTGCATTGTGGCCTTTCCCATAATAATATAAACATAAAAGATTAATAATCATGATTATTGTAGATGTTACAATTAGTATATTTCAGTAATAATTGTAGATATATGTAATAATCATGGACTGTTTGTTGGAGTAAAATTCAATGGAGCTGTCTGAAAACTGTAACTTGGATTCAACGAGAGGTCCCAAATTTCAGCCAATGTCACTTTAAAGAAGTTCAAAATTTAGGGCAAGTGATATCTATGAAATATTTTGGAGGGCCCCTATTTCTCTTTGTTCTTATACTAAAATGCTCTTCAAAGTGAAGGGAATCCTAAGTATAATTCCAAAAAAGCCAAAAATACTTTGTTTCTCTTCCAATAAAAGGTAGGGTTGTTGGGTGTAGGCAGGGGCGGACAAGGGGGGTGCTAGGGGGGTGTTCGGCCCCTGCACTCCCCCCAATTTTCTACATATTTTTAGTACATTTCTAGATTTTTTTGTAAATTTACTGAAGAGTGGTCCCCGCAAATTAGGCAAAAATTCCAATCCTGCGTCCGCCATTGGGTGTAGGCTAGGCTAGGGAGCAGATTGTGGCTCCTTACTTATTCTTTTCTTCTATGAGTATTTCAACTTTAGGTGACCATGTAAAGGGCCAAAAAAGAAAAGAGAAGAGGGAACCCTAAATTTTCAGCTTTTTAACCTCGTGGGGTTTCTGTAAAAGTTAAGAGGCCCCTTTAGGCCTAAAGAGTTCAAAAGATGGAATGATTCTTTAATTTACAGAAATGGTGGGTTGTGATTTTATACTGAATGCAAGACAGCAACAAGCACCGGCCACCTCGGAGATCCTGTAGTGCACATGCTGAACGTTTAAAAATATTTTGGATGATTCGGATTTTAAATAAAAGTCTTCCGGAGAAGAGCTTTTTCTTCTCTTCCCCAAAAGAGTTTTATTTAAAATCTGAATCATTGATTGCGATATCGACACCTTGGATATTGCACTACAACCCTATAGTGCACCCTTGCACTATAGGGTCCCCTGCACCACCACTCTGATCAAACAAGTCCATGGGCTACTGATCAGTGTTCCCATCCCATGGCCAAAATTTTGGAAAAAACAAGAAAAAAGGAAAAGTGGAAGGAATTCATGAATGAAAATCTTGTTAATTTGTGCCACCTTGTACCAATGATATTTTTATTTTGTCTTTTCAATAATGCATTCATCCCCAGCTAGCTGGGACGGTTACCCATAACCACACATGATGTCTTTTACTCCTTTGTACCGCCCTCTTCTGTCTCGAATGTCTTGATCAAAATTGTTTATTTTGTTGAGCTTCTCTTACAAGTAAAAAATATCAGGTTGATTGCAAATTGGTGGTTATACATTTGGTGATTCAACCAAATGTATTCTGATGATAGAAACTTTCAATCTCTCATCACCATTCCGATCATTTTAATAAGTTTCACCTCGACATGGTTTTCGTCACACTGCTCTTTGATCCAGGGATCACTTAAGATTTAGACAATTTGGGTGACACATAACATAGGCCAAGATTTGTTCAAATTTCAGCCTCTCGATACCATCACAACCCTAATACCTATGGGAAAGAAAATCACACAAGGACCAGCCGGTTCGCTATGTGGACTCGGCTCATTTCAACCCAATTACCACTTGGTGATTGATACCACTAATTTGGCTACTATTAATTGTTACGTTTTGCATCACCCGATTCCTCATACGTATCGCTCGACATATACTTACGAAAGCGTTACCAAACCACACTATTCCACCTAATGATCAAACCTGAGTGTCACGAACTACGAAACCCATGAATGCCAAATCTCACCCCACATAGTGAAATTCATCACAGATTTTATTGGTACTGTCAATAAATTTGGTAAACAATGACTCCGATAAAAGTGTACAGGATTTTTTAAAAAAAGGGCCAATCTTTTAGCCAATGGGAGCCCCATTTTTTCTCTTTCCAACTCGATCATCGCAATATATGTTCTTCTTTGGATACCAATAAACAAAAGAAGTTGAAAAGAGAAAAATGGAGATAGCAACCTATATGTATAGCTATGGAAGTGGGGATTATATCGAGGGAGCGGGGGAGCGTCGATGTCGTGTTGCTCTTTATGCTTTCTGATAGTGCATTGCTGGACCTCCATTCCAAAGAGTGGAGACAAATGAGTCATCTCACCTAATCATCAATATATACAACCCCCTCCCTAAACATGGATACAGCAATCCGTGACGATGGTGTTTGCGGAGGTCAGCTGGGTCAAGTCTAGGATCAATGCCCGAGTGGAGGGTTATGTGGGGCCAAGTCTAGCATGCTGCTCGGGTGTAGCTTAGGTGAGCCAAGTCACAGTTGATCCATTGGCACTTGGGTGCGATAAAAGAATAAGAACATTCAGTTGTTGCGCATTTAATAACACTTGTGATTTCCAGTTAGATGGAAATGCTTGATTCTAACAATGGACCATGGACCTTATATATTGAACTTTTAGAACAATACGTACACATACAATACTTGTTTTCGTGCTCGCAATCCCAAATCAAGATTAGTAGGTCGAGTTGACAAGGCTACATAACTAATCTTGGAAGATCAATCCATCCCGTTGTTCATCAATGAGGACGCCTCAATTGTTCATTAATGAGGGTGCCTCAATTAAAGCCGCGTAACGGCATTATAAAGCCTTCTATCTAGAATATACAGATAGTGTTTGATTTATGCTAAGCTAGTGATTTCAAAAGTAGTGTCCAACTAAAATGGTGTAACAGATTAAAGGACTTTGCATAAAGCAATACTGATTTTCCCAAGTCTTGCTATGCAAGTGAAAAGGAAAAGGCAGTGTTTGCATAAAAGAAATTGCTGTTTAGCGGAAAGTTTGTTTGCCGATTAAATCGAGAAGCACGCGTTTGGGGTAAGGTCCGTAAGCATAAAATGTGTAAATTAAAATTATAGGAGTATCTGTATTTAAATTATTATACGGAAAACAGATATAATACGATCTGAATTCAACACATCTCAAGAATAATAAATCGAACGTACCTTTGTTAGCCATCGAGATAAGAGTGAACAAGCCCCTTAGATGAGGACCTGGGATTGCTGCTGTGCTGTGCACAGCAGCTGCTGCGCAGAATTTGGGCCGTCCGTTGCTTGGACGGACGGCCTAGATTTCAAACAAAAGAGAAGAATTGTTTGCAAACAGTTTGTTTTCAATTCGAACCGTTAACAACACTTGTGGATGGCTGTGAGCAGCAATCCCGCGTCCCTTAGATGAAACCCTTCCGAATACCAAATTGTAACTTTTATTGATGGAAAAAGAATGTGCGTTTAAGGGATGGGTATTCTGGTCTTTTATGGACGAGAAAAGAGGGCCCAAATAGCTCTTAAAAGACATCTATCGATCAAGATATCTTTTACCTAGAGTTTTTCTTTGTCTAATTAGTTACTGTAGTACGAACCATATCTTTAATTGGCTTTATCTGATAGTGGAATCCTACGTATAGCAAACATGCACAAAACGTGTAGGTTAGTTGGCCACAAAACCGTGAGTCTAACATAAAACGCTGAAAATATCTTACATTGAAGTGAGTAGGGAAGTGTACCTTTGATAATCTCGTCACGATGGTGTTTGCGGAGGTCAGGTGGGTCAAGTCTAGAATCATGCCCGAGTGCAGGGTTAGGCGGGGCCAAGTCTAGCATCTTGCTCAAGTATAGATCAGGTGAGCCAAGTCACAGTTGATCCATTGGCGGTTAAGTGGGATAAAAGAATAAGGACATTCAGTTGTTGCGCATTTAATAGCACCTGTGATTTCCAGTTAGATGGAAATGCTTGATTCTAACAATGGACCATGGACCTTATAAATTGAACTTTTAGAACAATACGTACACATACAATACTTGTTTTTGTGCCCGCAATCCCAAATCAAGATTAGTAGGTCGAGTTGACAAGGCTACATAACTAATCTTGGAAGATCAATCCATCCCGTTGTTCATCAATGAGGGCGCCTCAATTAAAGTCGCGTAAAGGCGTTATAAAGCCTTCTATGTAGAATATACAGATAAAGTTTGATTTATGCTAAGCTAGTGATTTCAAAAGTAGTGTCCAACTAAAATGGTGTAACAGATTAAAGGACTTTGCATAAAGCAATACTGATTTTCCCAAGTCTTGCTATGCAGGTGAAAAGGAAAAGGCAGTGTTTGCATAAAAGAAACTGCTGTTTAGCGGAAAGTTTGTTTGCCGATTAAATCGAGATGCACGCGTTTGGGGTAAGGTCCGTAAGCATAAAATGTGTAAATTAAAATTATAGGAGTATCTGTATTTAAATTATTATACAGAAAACAGATATAATACGACCTGAATTCAACACATCTCAAGAATAATAAATCGAACGTACCTTTGTTAGCCATCGAGATAAGAGTGAACAAACCCCTTAGATGAGGACCTGAGGTTGTCGCTATGCAGAATCTGGGCCATCTGTTATTTGGATGGACGGCCTAGATTTCAAACAAAAGAGAAGAACTGTTCACAAACAGATTATTTCAATTCGAACCGTTAAAAACACTTGTGGATGACTGTGAGCAGCAATCCCGCGTCCCTTAGATGAAACCCTTCCGAATACCAAATTGTAACTTTTATTGATGGAAAAAGAATAATGCGTGTTTAAGGAATTAATGGGTATTCTGGTCTTTTATGGACGAGAAAAGAGGGTCCAGATAGCTCTTAAAAGATATCTATTGATCCAGATATCTTTTACCTAGAGTTTTTCTTTGTCTAATTAGTTGCTGTAGTACGAACCATATCTTTAATTGGCTTTATCTGATAGTGAAATTCTACGTATAGCAAACATCCACAAAATGTGTAGGTTAGTTGGCCACAAAACCGTGGGTCTAACATAAAACGCTGAAAATATCTTACATTGAAGTGAGTAGGGAAGTGTACCTTTGATAATCTCGTCGCTAATAGTTGATTTTCTTGTAACGTGATTGATAGCTATGGCCACTGGCCCAACAGTGAATCGTACTGAATTTCTAGTCAACTCTTACTGATAACGATCAATTCTTATTTGATGCTGCTAATTAACCTGGGCCAGCTCTAAACTATAACGCCAAATAAGTCACCAGCTTAATTAGGTTTTCAAAACTGTAAAAATTAGAGCCCATTTTCGTACGTAGCTCTACTGAGTCCTCGAAATATCAGACTCGGCCCGGCCCTGCTTATGACTCATAAGTGATTGCGTACTGCGACAAATCCAGTAGATCAATCTTAGATGGATCTCATAAAACTCTCTATCCACCTTAATTTGTTCATCACATGTTTCTCAATGATTATTGTCTAAGTGTAGGGTGTTTAGTGTTTAGATCACATAGTACAGTCAAGCAAGTCCTTTTTTAATGTTTACATTTGTGAAGAAGACAAGAAACTAAAAAACAAAAATCGGGTTTTTTTTTTATAACCGGATGTTGATTAATTCCGGAACCACTGGTAATGACCAGGCATAACCCCCAATGACCTCAAGAGTTTGTTGACAATGAGCAAACCGGTCATTAGGGCACATATATTGAAATGCAGTATAAACATAGTACATGGCATAACAACAAGCATCAATGGTCAGAAATATCTTATCCAGTTTAGTTAAGGTGTGCAAAAGTTGGACCGAACACCCAATGGCGGCTCTAGGAATTTTGAACAGGGTGTTGAAAAATTACCTTAACTCTACCAGCTCTATCAACTAGTCATATAGACAAAAATAAATAAATTATATAGTAGTTTGAATAATGAGACCAAATAATACTTAATATATATGTCACAATTGCATATTTTCGGAGAAATTTATTTGTTAGGCTAAGCAAAATTAAACCGGAACATAAATATTGTAAGACCCGTGTTTCCAATAATTAGATTATTTATACACTAATGAGGAATTTCATTGGTACCATGGGAATGAGGTGAGTTTAAAGAGAGATTAATATTTACCGAAATAAATATCTTCATTTGCATGAAAGACGTGTAAACCATGTGGGTAGTGTGCACGTGAATTTCAGATGCAGTGTGTGGATGTTTGAGTCATGAGATATTAAAGTGTGTTGGCTCCTTGTTGCAAAGGAAAAAGAGACAAAAGAAGAAAGGAAAATACAAATTAAGTAGAGGAGGGACATGTTAGGATTTATCGCAACCCCACAACGCCTTACGGATCTTGGAAACAATGAATCACAGAAATCGCAAAGACAAGCAAATACGTGCGTAATGAAAAACGGAAAGAAAGTGCGAGACACAAGATATACGTGGAAAACCTCAACGCGAGGAAAAACCACGGGAGCCACACCAG
>JAXBDA010004283.1:0-29754 GCA_036023075.1 Gaultheria prostrata | reverse complement strand
TTTACTAAGTTATTGTTGGGTTTGCTCTTAGGGAGCCACTATTCACTCCCTTCCCATTTTTTAATCCTTTTTTCTTTCCTTTCTCTCTCCTCTCTGTCCTCTTTATGTGTATAATATCTATTATTTGTATTAGTTTATATTATTTAATTGATATAGAGAGAGTAATAGAGAAGATTGTTGGAGTGTTGAAAGAGATGTGAGTAAGTAAAACACTGTTCACTAATCTTTTTAGGGAGGATTTATGTTGTTATTGTTGGGGATGCCCTTAGTCCCGGTGGCTGCTCTATTCAACTTGCAAATTTTTCTAATAAATGTAGTAATAATTGTTTAAAAAATTTACTATTATATACTATATAGTTAATCCGCCCAATAAATTTCTTATGCAATGTTTGCTCAATTCACAGTTCACACTCCAATTGTGCTCCGTTCCTAAGTATAGAAAGCGGGAGAGGAGTTCCTGCCGTGCATCAGTTGGGAAGAGAAGGATCTGGGGTGGGGTGGGGTGAGGGTACCCAAGTAATTCGACCTCCCTCATCCGCCATGACTAAACATAATTAGCCGGAGGGGGTGAAAGGCCAGCCAAATGGAAGTTCAACATGAAGAACCCTGACTAAATTGCCCAACCCAATCATCCCTCTTGTTAAAACGCCATCCAAACGAGCCCTTACATGCATAATTTTAGCTCAAGTTGGAATGGATTTTTATAAAGTAGGTTTTTTTTTCTGTTTAAAATATAAATTTCACAAGTTCAACAATTTAGGATAATATTTTAAACTCAATAAGTGAGAGTATGAAAAGTTAGGAGGATACGAAGTATGGACAAGGACAGATGTAAAGGGGTTAGTCCCAGTGGCTGCTCTATTCAACTTGCAATTTTTTCTAATAATTGTTTAAAACTTTTACTACTATATAGTTAATCCACCCAATAAATTTGTTTTGCAATGTTCACTCAATTCACACTCCAATCGTGCTCCGTTCCTAAGAATAGAAAGCGGGAGAAAAGTTCCTGCCGTGCATCACACCGTGTGATACAGGACATCCGGCCGTTCATTGTAAAAACACATGGCTCTACAAGCCATGCATTTTTACAGTGGATGGCCGGATACCCGCACCACCATTGGTACACAGCAGGGACCCTTGATGCATGGAAGCAGCTCATCCAGCCAAGATGGCTTTTGGATGTGGCATGTGAGTAGGATAAAGTGCTTCGTCACAACTCACAAGAATAATACTCCTAGTATAATGCCAATTAATTTTAGTGAGTTTTGACTTGTGTTAGTTAAAGGGCGAAGGCCTCACGTTTTCTAGGCATGGCCAATCTGACATCACTACCTTTTTTGGAAAATTATTCAGTGCTTCGGATCACGATCACAGTTGGATGCTGATCTTCTTCTCTTTTTTGATCAATCAGCTTACCTTGATAGTCCATTTTATAAACGAGTGATATGTGGAAGTAAAATGATAGAGAAAGAAAATGGAGTGAGATAGAGAGGTAGAGGTAGAGAGAGTGTTGTGAGTTATTATTATTATTATTATTGGAATGGCAATAAATAAATTGAGTGAAATGTTACTGAGTACAACCAAATACAACTAAGAAAAGAGAAAAAGTCAAAATGGCACCTGAACTTTACACTCAATGTCACACAGACACCTAAACTTTTTTTTCGCGTCAATTAGACCCTGAACTTTGAAAAGGCCCCTTTTAAGGCACCTGCCGTTGTATTCAGTCCATATTGGAACGGAAATTGCTAGGATTTTTTGTTCGAGATCAAATTTCGATGATCCAAACCGTTAGATGTGTTTGAAATATTAATTTTATCGGCAAATATCTAACGGTTCGGATCATTTCAGATCATCGAAATTTGATCTCAAACAAAAAATCCTGCACCGTAGTATAGAAGAGAAACGTGCCACATCAGCAATTTCCGTTCGATGATCTGAACCATTAGATGTGTTTAAAACATGTTTTTAAGGTCCAACGCAAGGATTTGTTAAAAAAAATTACATGGAAGGGCTTGATCCGAGCATTTTTCGATAAAATAATTTCATCGAAAAATGCTCGGATAAAGCCCTTCCGGGTATTTGTTTTTGACAAATCCTAGCGTTGGACCTTAAAAACATGTTTTAAACACATCTAACGGTTCAGATCATCGAAATTTGATCTCGAACAAAAAATCCCAGCAATTTCCGTCCCAATATGGACGGAATATAACGACAGGTGCCTTAAAAGGGGCCTTTTCAAAGTTCAGGGTCTAATTGACGCGAAAAAAAGTTTAGGTGTCTGTGTGACATTGAGTGTAAAGTTCAGGTGCCATTTTGACTTTTTCTCCTAAGAAAATGATAAAATGCAGATAGGAAAGATAAAAAAACAAAACCAAGTTAACTAAAGGAGTACATCCTGTGTAATAGCTAATTCAACTTGTTGAATGTCACAGGACCCGCATGCTTCTTGCCATTGATCAGCCGCCACGGTAGTTTCACAGTTGACGAAGATTCCAAATTAACAGAAACTGCCTGATACGAACCAAGCATCTAAAACACCTATGATTGAGAGCTCAGTGGCACGGTTAGGTGTCGTGCAACTAGATGGTCAAGGCTAACCACAAAGCTCTAAAATCAGTAGAGAGACAGCTATAAAGAAGCACAACTGTGATTATTGAAATAAACTGTTACGGAGAATCCCATATCGACTGAGGAGAATCTCCCTAAGCTTATTCACTCCTAAATATATTAACTATACCCCTTTCTCACCTCCATCACCTCTAAACCCCAAACGGCATCGGAAACCACCATCCGAGCATAAACTAACATGCAAATCACCGACCCCAATCACGACACTCGACTACACCAAACCAATAGCCGCCCAAAAGCACAAAATGAACATAAACATGCCGATAGCCAAATGCCTAATACCATCGAACCAACAAATAAGCTATCAACTCTTCAATCCTTAAATGTCGAATTAGCAAAACAAACCTAAAGCAGATATAAAGCGACTAAATTAAAAAAAGCCCCAACAACAAACATGCATGCATAAACCAACCAAGATAACCGATCTGATCCGACAGGGGAAGAGAAAAACGAAGAGGGGGATCCGATCAACCGGAGGAAAGAAGAGAAGGGCTGACCCGATCGGACGGGAATAGGAAGGCTAGAAATGGGGGCCGATTGGGATAAAAAGGGCTAGACAATAGGACTATGGGAGGGGAAACAGAACAGGGGCCAATGATCTTCAGTATTTTTTTCCCACCAAATTAAAGAATTAACTGAGATCTTTAATTTGAGGCGAAGAAACTCGAAAAATCATAAACACAATTATTCTTTTATCCTAAAATTACATATTTTTTAAAATCATTAACGGTAGTGGTTTGGGAGAGGGGTTGGAAATTCTATAAAATTTGAGTTGCAGCAAGATTTTTTATTTTTAACCAAACTCAGAAATCTTGATTACTCAAAATTCGACCAAAGGGCTACAAACCCCAAATCGAAGCCTGTCAAAGGGAACAACCCACAATAATCGGGTTATCCATGCGATTTGGATAGGAATACACTGAGTACGCAAGGGGTGAAACAATACCCACAAAAGGGCAAAGAAAGCTCCACGCAGGGGGGGAAACAAGGAAAACAAAAAAATAAACCTCCGGTCGCCGGAGCCGCGCGCCACGGTTCTGGCAGCTTATTCGTTGAAGGATGCGCCTAACCACCCCAAAACTTCGAGATCTCACCAGATGAGGCCCTCCTGAGGTTTGGATCGGAGCCGATGGAGGTGGAAAAGTCATCACCGAGATCGAATGAGGTTAGACGATGGAGGCAACAGAGAGCTTCGAACGGTTGAGATCGCGAAGAGGATAGATAGTTGGTGCGGAGAAGGGGGGGTGGATGTGGTGGAGGCGGCAGCAAATGGGAGTTGGGATTGCTAAAGCTTTTAGTACAAAATTTACACACCGACCTTTTTCATGAAGTGGGAAATAACCAAACCAATCCTTATGTCTCAATCAATTGGGGTTAGCTACATGAATCCTATTTTTCCATTGAGCTCTGTCTACGATGACCTCTTCACGTAGGTTTAATAAACCCAAGTCCTTTCGTATGACAGCATCCATAGTCAATTTAGGTATTCCTCTTCCCCTAGTCCTACTATCCACTACTATCATATCATTCTTCTTGACTACTGCGTCGGAGGTCTACGATATATATGTCCAAACCACTTCAATTTATTTTCTCTAAACTTATCCTGTATAGATATAACTCCTATCGTTTCACGAATAATTTCATTTCTAATTCTATCACTCCTAGTCTTGCTACCATCCACCTCAACATTCTCATTTCAGCTACACTCGTCTTACTCACTTGTTGCTTCTTGATAAGCCAACACTCCGTCTCGTAAAAGCATTACTGGTCTGATAGTAGTTTTGTAAAACTTCCCTTTCAGTTTGCTAGGTATCCTTCGATTACACAATACACCTGAAGCGGCTCTCCACTTGAGCCACCCAACTTAGATCCTATGGGTTACATCGTCCATAATCTCTCAATCCTTGGTAAATATTGAACATAAATACCTAAAATGCTCACTCTTTGGTATCCATTGATCCCAAATCCTCACTTTTTTTGTTTGGGCACTTCTATTGTCGCTAAACTTATAGTGCTAAAAAAGATGCTTCTAAGCAGGTGGTAGGAATGGAACGCCCGACCTCAGGGTTCTAGACGCAACACATTACCACTGCACCACAAGGAAATCTTATGATATTTTGTAAGTAAAATAAAGGTGAATTTCCACTGCGATTTTTTCTTTAGTTTTTACAAATTACACAATGCATGTCATTCTCTTCATACACATCAAAAAATATCATTTAAAGGAAACCACATCCACTTTTAATTAGAACAAAATATCGAAAATACCATAATGCATGGAAACTTACCATGAAAATTTTCTATTATGAAAAAATACACTGTAAATTGGGATGGCTACGTGAATTCATTTTTATCTATAGTTTTTTAGTAGGAGTAACAATAATTAGAAGTAATAAATAAAGATCTCGGAGAAGATTACCCGAACCCACATACCCGATCCAGTTTGGTCTCGGATCTGGGCCTCCGAAAGCTGTTTGGTATCCAGATAAAACCCATTTGCGAGTTAAGCAGAGAGAGAAACGAAGCCGCCGTAAAATGGCGTCCCTTCCCCTCTCCCTCTTTATCCCCTTACCGCCGCCTTCCACGGCGGCGTTTTTCCTTCCTTCTCTCCATCCTCTCCGACGACCGACGGAAATAATCTTCACGCGTACGATGCGGCCTTCACGTCTCTGCTGCTGGCAACCTCGCTCCCCTTACGATTTCTCCTGGGTAAGCCTTGTTCACACCTTATCTGCAACTTTCTTCAAATTGGTCCGCTTTTTTTTCATTCTCTCTAAAATTGGGTATTTGGGCCAATTTGCGCGCACATCACCTAGTACCCGGGGCCTGAAGTTAACTAACTTTCAGTGGCGGGGAGGGCTTTGAAATGTTTGGCTTCCGTGAGATTTGAACTTAGCGACCTCTTTGGACAAGCCCCATTCGTTGCTTTACTGTGTCAATAGGGCAAATTCCTTTGCTAACCGTTTAGTTTTGCTTGCCTATGTGTTTAATTAAAGGATTCTCAGCATGTCGAACCCGGGTTAGGTTATTCACTTTGCATCTAATTAAACCACGTGCTGCACCTGCATGTGCCGGCCCGTCAATTCCTTTGATTGCTAACATCAGGAAATGGAATATTCAAAAATCTTGAGTAACTAGTCAAGCCTCTAAAGTTGCTAAAGTAGTGATGAGTTCTGTCAGAGAGACCAAAGCTAGGGAAGCGAGCGGAATTAGAGACCACAGTAGTCCTAGCCGTAAATGATGGATACTAGGATGAAGTGAAAGCAAGAGTGTCGGCTTGAGAAACACAAACAATGGTGAGATGTAAATGCTGAGGAATCGATGGCGAGATTATGAATTTCGTTGTTAGCTTGATTTTGCTTTATGTGATCGAAATACTGGCCTTTTGTTGGTTGGAACTTGGAAGTAGTTGGATTAGACTTAATAGACTTAATTGAGTGTAGGGTTTTGCTTTGATTTGATTTTTTTGGTTTTGTTTTGATATCCGTGATTGCTAATTGCTGGAAAGAAGAAGTTAGGATAGATTTGGAAGACAAGATTTTTATCTTTGGTTTGAATCTTATTTGATTTTATGGGACTCGAATACTTGCCTGAATTAGGTTGGAAGTAATTGTATTTAGACTTAATGGGTGAAGGATGTTGATTGATTATTTTGTTTGGGTTTGTTGTGCTTGATATCTGCACTTTCTTCACATAGGTCCATTTAGTTTTCCTTTTTCTGTGTTTAAAGGATGTAATTCTACCTTTCCTTAATCCGTTTATAAATAGGTGTTTTCTGGTTTATTTGTAAACCAAAAAGTAAGTGAGGATCTTTTAACAATACTTTTGCAAGATGACAAGTAGAGTAGCGAGGGGGCTTTCTCATTCAAGCTCGAGTTTATGTATGCACTTATCATTTTTCTGCTATAACTCTATACTGAATCGCTTGTGAACTTTGAAGACGCCAAAAGTGAGGAGACAAAGAGTGGGAATCACGATGCGCAAAAGTTGTCGATGAATCAGTGCAATGCATTGAGGGATTTTTTTCTTCTCAACCTTAAACTCTCCATATTACCTTTGAGATTCTGCAACAATTTGTGAGATACTAGAATTTGTTTTGGTCATATTGGGATATGTTTCTTTCTAGTAGATGATTGCCTTGAGTTTTGTATGAAGGTATAGCATTAGCCGCGTAGAGAAGAACAAGAATTAGTTTCTCATTAAGCCCTAGGCTAAAACTCCCTCCATTGTTCGTAAGGGTCCCCAAGAAACCATCACGTATAAGTTTATCTAGAGGGTACCACATATAAGTATCCATTTCACCATGTACAATTCTTTAGGGGAAAACTGTTTTGACATTTCTTTTTTGCTTTGCCGGTAACTACTCATCTGCAGCCACATACTGAACTTTGGAGAACTTTCTCTGAACATACTCAATGATAATTGTGTCTTGACTATGCACAAGTTTTTATTGCAATCCATGAAATCCGTTTGGAATTACTTGATCAGCACTTGCATTGTCAATTTTCTTGCCTTCACTTCTGTAACAGACATTGATGCGATCCCATATTCTTAAGCTCTTAAGGCACCTATAGGTGATCATGATGTCCCTTCTATCCTATTGGATTCCTTGTGATTGCTTTGTAACTCCTAGTCTCCTACCCACATGTGTCAATCCTGATGGGGCAACTGTGCTACTTGGTGTGTGCTATTGCCATGGACATATAGATAATTTGCTAGCCCTCCCATAGATTTCCTACTATTGTTATTTGCCTGAAATTGACAAATATTGACAGTCCACACGCCATGTGAAAATGAAGTAGCAGCATGCAACACATAGCTTGCCAACTCCTCTATCTCGTTGGAAATATGTAGTCTTTTGGGGCAGAAAGTACGCAGTTATCTGCCTCGCGTATGGTCAAGTCTTGGTTTTGCAAAGACATTACAAATAAGGAGTAGGTACCGATGTTTGGGGTACTCCTTTGATGCAGTAAGTAGTACAAATGAAGTGCCTCGCATGCAAATGCATCATGCAGAAGTTTGTTGAAAATGGTTCATTTGTTTTCTTTTTTCAAGTGTTCCCAATGTTGAGACCCACACATTTGTTCGTGCGGGCATCTTTTGCCCGTCTAGTATTAACTTCATGTGAGGGGTCTGTGATGATAAAAGCAAATGCAACCCTTGCCTCTCACCCACTCTTTATTTTAGATATTTTTTTTAGTTGACTCTCTTGCCATTAGAACTATAGTAAAGGTCGGGGGTCTATGATTTTACTACCTTTGGTGGAATGCAAACACCCTTTCTCCTTTTCTTTTACGAACACCAGTTTCAATTAAGGCTGATTTAGGCTGCACATGCTCACAACTTGCACATCCTGTGGAAACATTTGTTGCTGTTCTAGTGCTGCTCCAAAGTTTATCTGCTATGGAATATCTTGGATGTTGACCTCTATGTGACATTGAGAGCTTGCTTTTGAGGGGGCAAATTGATCTGGTCAGGCTTCTTTCATTTTGCCTTCTTCCTGGAGTAAAATAGACATGGTCTGCAGGATTGAGCATTGATTTGCTTTGCCAAGAATGAGAAATAGCTGCGAAATTTGTTTCTTGTAACATGTTCGGAAACCTTGCAATCAAACTGCGCATACATATTATGCATGGTCTGCTTTACAGCTGCATAGGATGCAAGAAGTCTCAAACGATAAAATCAACCGAGCTCATTTGCTAAAATCTTGGTTGATTTTAGCAAATAAGTTAGATTTTATCATTTGGGAAACACGAATTTCTCAACTCCCATACGATTATTTGGTTTTGCACCCTTGTATTTTGGTTCTTGCGCTCACGTAACCACTCCTTAAGTTTCTGAGCTCATTTTGTGCACGTTCCTTGGCATGACAGGAAATAGAGGAAATCGAGCCCCCAAGGCGAGTAGAAATATTCCCCGAGTTGCCGCCGATGCCAATACCATTACCACCACCGATGCCAGCTGATCCTCCTCTAGAACACGTCGATGAAGATGAGGGAGAGGAAGAGGAATATTTTGAAGAGGAGGAACAACCGTACAAAGACCCAGATGAATTTTACTTGGACTCTGAACCCGATTGGGAGGATTGGGGGGAGGGATGAGGTTGTGCAAGTCATCGGTTTTTTGGGTTTCGCACAGCAGAAACTTAGAAGAAAAATGCCTATTCAGTGCCATTTTAAATCCCCATTTGGGAATTTCAGAAACTTCTTGTCGTCATTTTCTGCTTTATATTCCTGCTGCGAAATTTTCCGTTTACCATTTTCGCGTAGCATGTCATATGTGGAGTTACGTGCTAATGATCTACACAGACCGGTTATGGATATATGTTTTTTTATAACTGGATATTTAGGCCAGCTCGCGGGCATCTCAACTATGGATACATTTAAGGTGATCTAATCCATCCGCTAGTCATACAATCCATCTGCCACTGGTTACATTAGCATATGTAAGAGTGTCGGTTGCGTTTCGTTATCTTGATCGCTTAATCTCCCAGCACTGAACTCTGACCATCGGACTGGAAACTTAGAGCCCGTTCCAAAATATTTGGATAAAGTCATAATTTTTTTTCATTCCGATTTCTCTCGTCGAGACGAATTTATAATCACCAGAAGTTTGATGCAAAATTAACAACCGTAAAAAAAAAAAAATTAAAAAAATGAATAAAGCCAAAAATTAAAAAATTCTTAAGCCAATGATACTGGAACGGGCTCTTAGTACATGACCATTATCGATGCATTACGCTCACATTAAACAATTGTTAACGTATAACAGTAAAATTGGAAAAAATGAAATAAACACGATGAAAACATGACATAAACACGATGAATCGTTGGAGCAGTTTTACAGTAGTAACAATATTCCCGATAGTGGGTGATGGGTTTGGGCTAGGGATGACAATATTGACCGAACCGATGGATATTCGAACTGTAACCGATTTTTTCCCCTGAATCATAACCGAAATATTCCCCGTGGGTGCGGGTATGGTATGGGATGTGAAATAACCGAACGGGTACGGTGCGGTTCTAGTTGGAACTGATACCCGAACCGAACGGGATATGTGTAACTACAAAATTACCCTTCATATGTAGAAGTTTAGCCTGTGTATAGCTTCGATGCATTGAATTTCTACTTAGATGTATATTAGTTTTACATTTAAAATATCTAGATGCATATCTGCATATCTTTTTAATCGACGGATCTGTGGCATTTCCAATTTAACTGATTTTTATATTTGAATTTCATTCATAATAATTTCATTTTTATTTTGTTTTCTAATTTAATGGGGAGTACCCGAACCGAACCAATCCCCGATTGGTTCAGTTATGGTTTCAATTTTCCCTACCAATTCGGGTTTCAATTCGGTTTTGGGTACTCATCTAGTTTCGGGTAATAAGTTCGGATATGACAATACCGGAACCGAACCGACCCATTGTCATCCCTAGTTTGGGCTCTCAAGATTAGTCAAGTTGTGAGTAAGTTGGCTGGGACACGAGGGTTATAAAATAATGGTACTCCCTCGTCCCAATGTATTTGTCCAAACTCGATATATGCGCCACTTACGGAATCATTTATATCTTGCAATTTTTAATATTTTGTATAATTTTCAAAAATATGGGCAATATAACTAATTGAGATATAAGAGTATTAAATAAGTATTCATATTCCATATAAAAAGCATCCTAAGTTGAAAGAATATAGAATTTGAAAAGTCCGAAATAGTGATAGTGAACAAATAAATTGGGACGGAAGAGTAACAATATACTAGTGGTCTTGTCTTGAGAATTAGATATTTGCTTTCACGTAAGGTCTCAGGTTCAATTCCTCTTGCTAGTAATCTGTTGGGGCCACTGGAGATTATGCCTGATCGTTATCTCTAGGACCCCAAAATTAATTAAGGTGTATCCCAAACACCCGGTTATAAAAAATTAAACCAACTCAGAAGAACAACTTCAGCGACAAGAAAGAACAAAGGTGCCTTCAAGTGGAAGGTAAAGCATATATGCAACTTTAGAATCGTACTTGTGGTCGGTCCCCCAAAGGCACTTTAGAAGAAAATCATGCTCAGATGCTGGCTAGTATGAATGGAATTATAGGAAAACGACAGGGGAATTTGCCGGATTTCTACCAAGTCTTATTTAATTTTATTAATTACCTAATAAAAATTGAGTACGGTATTAATGTTTGGCTCCAAAAAATTATCAAAGTTGTTATTTAAAATTCTACTATATTCTATAAAATTCAACCCACAAAATCATATTTAGAACTTTAACAAAAACCACCACCAAGAATCCTCTTGTGTGGTGTAAAACCAAATCAATCACATCCCATTTTACTAGTATTCCAACTATTCATTTGTAGAGTTTCTTAGGAAAAATTACCCGCGACCAAATCAAGTCGATTGGTCATCGTCAAAATTTTTATCCAAAATGATTCTTTGTAATTAATATATATATACCCAGTTTACGTCGTATACAGAATAACATGAGAAATAATGACACGAGAGGATCGGGTCTAGATGAACACTTGGCAATAAGTGATTTGACAAATAAACATAAACGTGTTTTTTGGTTTATTCGTTTTGTCTTTATTCAAATTTTTTTCGCAAATGTTAGTTTTGCATCAATTTTTTGTGGTTTATTGATTCCTCTCGACGAGACGAATATAAAGAGTATAAAATTATAGTCAAAACTAAATTTTTTTTGAATAAAGCCGAAAATACGTGGTTTATTGGTTTAATTTTGGCTTTATTCAAAAAATAATTAATTTTCACTATAATTTCATACTTGTTAGATTCGTTTCGTCGAGAGGAACCAATAAACCATAAAAAATTGATGCAAAACTAATAAATGTAAATCTTTTTTGAATAAAGACAAAACGAATAAACCAAAAAACTAATTTTTGGTTTATTTGACAAAGGAAAAATTCCACCTGTAGCTAAGCTTAAACTTTGCTATTTTATTCCTGTTGATCCGCTCAACAGCTCAAGTCTTCATCTTCCTTTTCCTTTTCCTTTCCATTTGCCCGGTGCTCTCTCTCTCTCTCTCTCTCTCTCTCTCTCTCTCTCTCTTCTTCTTCCCCAAACGAAAGCAAAACGGCACTCATAGCTTTCAATGAAACTGATCCGATCTCTCCTTGTTTCTCTCTCTACATTTTCACTCTCTCTCCCTCATGCCCATCGGATCCTGAATTCCTCGAAATCATGCACCATGCACCTCCGGTGCCGGCCTTAAACTAAAGCTCAAGAAACCGCTTAATCCCTCCAATAGAGTGTGAAAATCAATAATTATTTCTAGTACAGAGCATACTAAACCAAAAGAATAAAGAGCCCAATGGAAGTTGGATTTTGACACCGAAAAGTCAACTCTGATCATCCGAGCCATTTTCAGTTTTCCACCACCATTGTTCTACAGTGTGCAACCTTCACTAAATCATGTGTATTTGTTTTTGGAATAACTTCTACATGACGGTGATATAGCTTATTTTCTAGCATGCTTTAGAATTTGAATTTGGTTTTGCAAATTCGGAGCACAATGGGCTGTGCGCACTCGAAAATCGAGAACGAAGAAACGGTGGCGCGATGCAAGGAACGGAAGCAGTTCATGAAGGAAGCCGTGACGGCGAGAAACGCCTTTGCGGCGGCGCACTCCGCCTACGCCATGTCAGTCAAGAACACCGGTGCCGCCCTCAGCGACTACGCCCAAGGAGAAGTCTCTCCCTCCTCCGCCGCCTCCTCCAACCACCACATCCCTTCCGCCGCCGCCGTCTCCCAATCTCGCTACGACAACAGCCTCCCTCCTCCTCCCCCTCCTCTCCCCTACTTCCCCCCTTCCTCCCCTCTCCAACGCGCCGCCTCCATGCCTGAAATCAAATCCGTCCATAAAACAACAGCTAATCTATCCGAAACCGTGATAGAGGAAGGAGAGGAAGGAGATAGCGAGAACGAGACACAGAACTTGAATCACAGAATTTCTCGCAGTAGCGGAGGCGGGATTGGCGGTGGTGTTTTTGCGACGACATCGCCGCCGCAGAATTCGACGAGAAATGATCGGATGCCACCGCCTCCACCGCAGGACGATTCGAAAGGCGTGATGGATTTTTTCTTTCTGCCTATGGAGAATATGAATGGGCCGAGTTTGGCGGAGGTTGATCATGAAGGTAGTGTTAAGTGTATTCTTTATTTTTCATTTCTTTCTAAAATCCGATTTCACCTGCTGCAAACTTGAATCGGCTACATGGCGTGGCTGATAGGCCGATTAGTTTTAAATAGCGGTATCGGTCGTGGTATCGGTATATCGGGACCGGCGTATCGAACGATACGTCATCGGAATCTGGGATACCGGTCGTGAATTTTTGAACTTTTTGGATCCGTATCGGCCCAACTCCCGAGATGAACGACCGATAACCGATCTAACAAAAAGCTCAAGGCTCTACTCATTACAAGCTTGACTCAGGCCGTTCGTAAACAAGGCGAGCTCGAGCTTGGGTTTTAAGCTCATTTAGTAAGGTGCCGAGCTCGAGCTAGTTGTAATTGGCAACTCAGTTTGTAAAGGGTTGGCTCTTTTATAAAGGCTCGTTTAGTAAACAAACCCAGCTCAAACACTATGACGTTAGGGGCCGAGCTAGAGCAAGACTAATTATGAACGAGCCGAGCTCCTACACTTCAAAGCTTGGCTCGGCTCGTTTGTAGCCCAAATACTGGCCGCCCCATAAACCGGAGCCCCTACCTCACTCATTTCATACAAGCTTTCGCTTTCAAGGTGGCCCATGGGAATGAGTCGAACTTAGGAGTTACTCCTAGTTAACTGTGGTCAGTAGTCCGTTGACCGGAACTCCGGCCTTTACTCATGAGTAAAAGCTTTATTTGGTACGAAGTATTTTTTCAATCATTACAAGGCAATTCAAATGACAAAATCAAATTTAAAACATGAATTTAAGTGTGATTCTTCAGTGATTAAATTGCAATATGATAATACGATTTCAAGTCAAGGAGTAGATGGAATTTCAAGGGGGGTTATCTGAAATTTGAGTTGGAGGGGATACTGGAGTGAGGCTGGAGATACTCATAGGAGTTTGTTAACTATGGTTAGTAGCTTGTTAGAGTGAAGTTAGTGGATAATCTTCAAAATGGAGTACTTTTTTACTCTACATGTAATGGAGAATTGATCAAAGTTAGGGCAATATTGTTCACAGGTAGGACTGAGAGGGAGGAGATTGAAAGGAAGATGTTTGATGAGAACTCTAGAAGAGCTGATCGAGTTGGTGGTGTTTCTGGTAGAGCAAGGAGGAGCACGAAGGCTGAGGCGGCAGAGAAATCGGCTGAGCTTCCACCTCAGCCTCCGCCTCAAACAAGGGCCGCGAAGAAAGTGAAGCAGGTGGGTCTGGCGGAGGGTAAGAGAGAGGGGAAAGGTGCCACAAATGTTAATATGTTGCAGGTTTTTAGTGAACTCGACGATTGCTTTCTAAAGGCATCGGAGAGCGCTAATGAAGTTTCAAAGATGCTTGAAGCAAATCGGTTGCATTACCATTCCAACTTTGCCGATAATCGAGGTACCAGGCTTTAGTTTTTGTACATTTTGATGCTTTTTTTCCTGTGGTGTTTTTCAGATTTTGAAACGTCATACAAGTTTTTTGAATTTTTGTCATGTTATGCAGTCGAAGAATTTAAATGTAATATGATACTGTGAAAGCATTTTGCTGAATCATTGACAATTGTATATATAAAGATCACGAGGCTAAGAAGTTGAAAACAATGAGTAGAGTTGCATATGCGTACTGTTGTAAAAGGAATTTGCTTAGCTGAAAGGTGAAATCTTTAAAAGTTTGCTTGGAATGCTAGTGTTTCTCTTCCCCTGTCGTCTGCTGGCTCTATATTTCATAATTGTATTGAGAAGAAAATGGTGATTCAACATCCGGATTTCGAAGTTTGATGTAAATAATATGATTGGCCATTTTTGGGGAAGTTATGTTCAAGTACCTTTGTTCTGTGTGGTAATAGATCAGTTGAAAAGTAATATATAGCTTGGCTTTCCTCACTTTCAAGTTTCAAGCTATTCCAAGTTTATTGGCATGAAGTAGCAGTGATCTTTCTGCCCTTTTATGTGAAAACTGATAGCATTTTCCTATTTTTATTGTCAAGGAAAATGGTTAGGCAACTGGCAAAAGGGTGGACCTTTCTTTTTCAGAGAATTTTCTGTACACATTTTATTGGGGAATCGTTCTCCCTTTCGTTCTCCCTTTCCAAAGTACTACATCATTAGAACACGTTTACAGAATTGATTAAACGTTTTGGCTAAATTTTCAACCAATGTTATCCTTGCTTTGTAGGACACATTGATCATTCTGCAAGGGTTCTGCGGGTCATTACTTGGAATAAGTCTTTCAGAGGTTTACCCAATACAGATGATGCATTGGATGACTTTGATTCAGAAGAGAATGAAACACATGCAACAGTGCTGGACAAGATGCTAGCGTGGGAGAAAAAGCTTTATGATGAAGTGAAGGTACGTATGTTTCATTTCATTCGGTTGTGTTTCCAACGTCTTAGCGATATCGTTCTTTTCCAATGAGTGATTCTTAATTAAATTTTCCTTCCCTTTTCTATTCTCCTAACAGGAGGATACTTAGCTCCAGTAAAGTTAGATTTAGGTGCATTTTCTACTCTATTTGACCATCGGAATTCTTAAACTGGACAAAATTGCTATGTTTTCTTTCTGAAATAATGAACTTAATAGTATGTTTTTACAGCATGGTGTCCTATTTTCTAATTGGTTTGAAGGGACTTGTATGTTGCTACACCTTACTCGAGTCTGCAAAATACGAATTTGCTGGAATTTATGTTTGGTAACATTATCAATTTTTTGTTTCCCTCATTTGAAACAGAAAGCCCAAGTTTCTGAGCGTTGATTACGTTGCAGTTTCCTTCAAAATACTATGTTAATCAAATAAATGAAATTGTTTATCATAGCCATGGAAACCTTGCTTAAAGCTGGATTTGTTGTGTGCTGACTGATGCTCAACAGACCGGGGAGCAGATGAAGATTGAATATCAGAGAAAAGTTGCTTCACTGAATAAACTAAAGAAACACGGTGCTAGTACCGAGTCAATAGAGAAAGCAAAAGCAACAGTAAGTCACCTGCACACAAGATACATTGTCGACATGCAATCCATGGATTCCACTGTCTCAGAAATAAATCGTTTACGAGATGAGCAATTGTATCCCAAACTTGTTGCACTTGTTGATGGGTAAGTCCATTTCTAAAGAAAACTTTTTCGAAATACACTTACTTGGCAAACCTTTGGAACTTTGCCTGTTTTCTGAAGTATTTATCTTGATGAATATGTTTTGGTATTCTTCTTTTGTATGAACTAATTTAGCGAATCTAGTTTCTGCCCATTTAGGAGGTCCATTTGATATTTTGTTTGGTTCTCGTCTCCCTTTCCTCTCGTCCCTGCAGCCTCCATTCCTTTGTACTTTGATTAGAGTTTCCTTTGTACATGAAGCAAGCCTTTTCAGTTATAGTTTTGATAAAACCAGTGATAGGAAGCGACAGTAAAGCAATAAAGGACTTTTAAGTAATCTGCTCAAACATTCAAACCCAAGTTCTAATCCATTGCTTCAAACATTTTAAGTCAACTTCCATATTCCTTTTTCGACCCTTTAGATGACTTAAGGAGTCCCTTCATTGGTTTTATGCATTTCTTAGATTCTATTTGGAGGTCTTCCCACTCCGAGCTCGAACAGCTCGGAGAGCCTACAGAGTGCAGAGGCTTTGAAGTAGCCTTGTCCTTGTTTTTCTTCATTTTACAGGATACCCGAAAAGTTGCTTAGTAACCAGTATGTAATTGAATTGCACCTGAATCTGGTGTGGCCTATTCTCCTATTACTGGAATATCTATTCAAAAAGCATTAGTGTGATTGTTTTATGTACAATGGCAGGATGGCTAATATGTGGGAAGCCATGAAAGAGCAGCATGAGAGCCAGAAGAAAATCATGACAGCATTGAGGTCCCTAGACACCTCGCAATCACCCAAAGCAACAACAGATCACCACCACGAACGGACAGTCCAGCTGTGGGCGGTTGTACAGGAGTGGCATTCACAATTACACAAACTCATGTCTCATCAGAAGACCTACATAAAAGCTCTCAACAACTGGTTGAGACTCAACCTCATTCCTGTCGATACAAACCTAAGGGAGAAAATCTCATCCCCTGAGAGGACTCAAAGTCCCCCGATTCAAACCCTCCTCTTTTTATGGCACAATCAGCTAGAAAAACTCCCCGATGAGCTGGCAATAACTGGTATTACCAACTTTGGAGCTGTTGTGAATACCATAGTGCAGTTTCAAGCGGATGAAATGAAGTTGAGAGAGAAATGTGAGCATACTCAAAAGGAGCTTAATCGTAAAACAAAACAATTCGAGGACTGGTGTAATAAGTACATGCAAAAGAGAACACCGCCGGATGAGTTGGATCCAGATAGGGCAGGGGATAAGGATCTTATCGCGGAAAGAAGGTTGGTGGTGGAGATGGTGAAGCAGAAGTTGGAAGAGGAGGAAGAAGAGTACCAGAGGCAGTGTGTTCATGTTAGGGAGAAATCTTTGACAGCTCTGAAAACTCAACTGCCAGAGCTTTTCCGGGTACTGTCCGAATTTTCTAGTACTTGTTCAAAGATGTACACTCAATTGCGGTCCATTTCAAGACCTAAGAAGCCGAATGAGAGCTCCCAATAGATTGTGTGGACATAATTTGCTTATGTTGTTGTATAATGTGATTTTGCGGTTGACATTATAAAGCTTAAAGTGGTATATATTTTGAACAATTTTATCGGTTACTTGTATTGATTTGCCTATGCATTGACCCCATTGCTGGAAAGCCTCGGGTTCAAGCACACAACCTGGTAATGTTCTCTTTGTTTTTCCTTTTTGGGGGGGACAAAAGATAGAGATTTTGCTAACAATGCCATAAACGGCTATCAATGAGGGAGAGACCTTGCACAAATTGGTTTACAGTTGGTTCTAGGTTATTGAGTATAGAATTCCAATGTTTTCAAGCCTATCTTTGGAGAAAAATTAACCCCAAACAGAACCGAGGGCAAATGACTAAACCCAATAATATTCAACTATTAGACCAAACAGTTTGATTTTAAGCAATCTAAACATAGATCCAGACGCACATGTGTCAAGAGTCGTCTGATGCATATAGCTTCCACGAATGCACTGTAAAACCCACTTGCCTCAGACGATTTCGGATATATATATGTGTTAGGAAGTTCAGATATATTTGTGTCAAAAGCATTATTGAACTCAAAATAAGAGCCAATTCAAATAAATGGGTGATCGAATAAGCAAATCCATATGACCCAATGAGTCAACTGTCTATTTGAAACCAAAGTGAGAACAAAACACAAAAAGTCAACAGTCTCTTAAAGAGTCATGGCCTCTCTCTTTAGTGTCTCTGCATAGAGAAAATTTTGTATGCCAATAGGGTACCACTCTGGCACGCAGACGTGGTATCCAAAGCCAATAAGGAGTGGACAACTGGTACAAATGTAAGATGGTGACAGCTTTGGACCACATCAGCTACTAACGCACGGACGAATAACGGAAGCACACTTTCCGTTTATTGTGTGCCTCTCTCCCCACGTGAGTTTGTTTTGTGAATGCACTCTCTCTCTCTCTCTCTCTCTCTATCTGCGTTAGTAATTCAAAATTTTTACATTTTCCGGTTCAATTTGAATGTCTCAAATATTAGAATTTCAAACACCCACTTTTACTTCCTCTCTCTCTCTCTCTCTCTCTCTCTCTCAAATCTTCCTTCCCAACAAGGAAATCCCAATTCAAAAACCTGCAATGCCGCCAAACCGCTACTTTGGTAACTTTGGCCCCTTCACCGATCTATCCACCATAGCCAGCATTTGGCCTAGCAATTCGCCAGCAACTGCACCAACAATGGCGGAAGTGTGATGATGAATCACCACAACTGCACCAACATCTCCGAAGGGGAAGTTGCCACCGAGTCGACAGCGGCCATCTCGACGACGACGAAGAGAACAAGAGCCAGGAACAGAATTTGGCGTGCCATTTTGTTATTGCAAGGTGGTGGAGAGGTGGTTTTGTTGGGTAAATTAAAATGTAGCAATTGTTTGTGTGGGATGGAGGTAATTATTGGGTGGATCTGTTGTCAACTAGTGGAAAGAAATATTTGTGGATTTTCCGTGGAGGTCAATAAGTTGTTCAATGTACTGATGAGTATTTCCTTGCATATATTCATCTCATCCTCTGATTCTTGACTGAGAAATGTTAATTCTGTGTTTTTTTCCTACTTTCTACCCGAAACATTATGACAAAGTAATACCGAAATCATTTTCGAATATTATGGGGCACTTGGTTCTGTCTGTATCCATCCAAATAACCAGCATGCCATTTGTTACGGAGGCGAACAAGTTCCAGAACTGGAAATTGCTCCGTTATTCAACCAAAACAGAGAGGCAAGCAAATTCCAATTGATGAGTCCTTACTTGCCCTGCACATGAATTTGGGTCTAGCAGTTCACGCATCTTTGATGTATAAAAATCCCCCTTCTAAGAACAATGAAGGATGTGATCCAAATTTCAGTCCTACGATAAATTACCAAGAAATAACATGTAAAATCCCATTCCAATTCCACACAAGTACATAAAAAAAACAACCAAAACAAGATTGTTCACACATAGAACACATGTTTTATTTTGGTTGCAAATTTGAACAGAGGAATACACAAATATCCTTCAACATCTTCACAGAAAAGTTTGATCACATTTGTGCATCAGAATGTTCCATTTTCTTAAACATCTTCACTCCAACCGTACATGTGAACTTTGATTTCTTGTACCCAAGTTGAGATCTGAACCATGCTTCGAATTTCGTCAACTCTCATTACCAAACGATGTTCTTAATGGATGATGCTTTTGGTGAAGTTGGTACCGTCGATGGGGATTCTGATGTAGAGCCAGTGCCCAGGGAGTTTTCACTCTTACTACCACCACCAATGCCCCAGCTCCGTCGCCCAAAGGCTGTGCCACCGCCCTTGAGTTCTCTGCTATTGGTAGTGTTGTTGCCGCCATCGCCTCTTTTTTCTTCTATAGTGCGGAGGTCGAACGGCGGTTCGGTGGATGGACAACGGTGACAGGTGGTGGGGTAGGCTTTGGATGCCAATTTATTTGCTTCCGTCTTAGTTTCTAGATTCGGGGGTTCTGGTTTGGGACTAAGTTTGAGAGTGACCGAGTTAATCCCATTGAAGTGAGGATGGCGGTTATAATGGTGGTGAACCGGTGGTTTATGATTCCAGTCACCACAAGCGGGAGTTTTGAAATTTTGGTTTAAAACGAAAGTGGGTCTGAAGAGAGAGAATAAATTTTAAAGTTTCAACGGTGAGAGGAGAGAGAAATTTAAACGGTGGTAAACCTTCCGTTAATTCCTATGGGTCAATGGCTTACTTGGCATCTTTCTGACGCCTTATGACTTGGACAGTTGCTGGCATGCTTTGATTGGCTGAAGGGCACCACATATTGCGCCACCCTGGTACCCTATTGGCTTACAAAAATTTTGCCAGACATGAATTTACTTTCACTATGGCCCTTCAACGTACAAATTTTCTCTTTTTGGTCATTTAGCTATTGCATTTCGTCAATATGAATTAGCCCTAATCGTCCAGTTATCTACTAGTAGAAAAATCTATATGGCTCACCTGGATTTTGTCCTTGAAGTTTTGGTTGGCGTCTTGCCTTCCTGTTTTTTGGGTCTTTGATGGCATTTGTCGTAGTGCTCTTGATCCATCTATTGTTTGTATTTTCTTCAAAGATTAAAGTCCATGTGATCACTCAGACACTGACCTTGGGTTAAAGTAAGAATTAATGTGTACTACATAAACGCCAAGGTGGGAATTTTATTTCATGTTGTGTTGTTCGATGGGGAATTAAAGTAGAAATTTTGGTTCAAAGGTTTTTTCATGACTTTCGAGAATTATTGTTATCATTTCATTCAACGTACCCAATATCATTATCGCACGGTATAATTCACTATAATTTAGTGTTCTCAGAAATAAAAATTCATCTTACGTTGTGTTATTGTCAAAATTTTATAAGTTTTTTAAAGAATATCTATAAAAAAAAATATGCAAAATATACTTCAAAATAAGAATTGGGGGCGGGGCCACCGCGGCCCCTGTGTAGCTTTGCCGCTGACTGGAACCTCACCAACAAACGTGTGGAGGCTTGTGTGGTGATAGGGATAGGTCTTTGACTAAGAAGCAGTTGATAATATCTCGTGAATCGGGATTGGATAAGTGTCACATCAGCAGATTTGGTGTAATATTTCGTGAATTGTGAATAATAATTGAGGATTTTACGTCCAGGTACAGCCCACTTAGAGAAATTACGTCCAAGTACACCTCCGTGCCTCTCCCCCCCTCTTTCTCTCTTATATGGGCACAATTTCTCTCCCTTCTCATCTCCATAAACCGTGTGAAAGTGCTTAAATCCTAAGGTACCATATGAAAGTGCCTAAACCTAAACCCTAGGGTGCCTAAATCACTAAAACCCTATAATAAGAAAATGCACCCTAAACCCAAAAAAAGAGTGATTTAGCTTAGTGGTAATTTAAACAAATGACTTAACTAAGAGGTAAAAATCGCATAATTTTTTTCATAGTTCACCAAACGGATAAGTTGCTTAATATTAACGAAGTGTACGTACCATGTTGGAGAATGGTACCTTCTCGTTGTATAAGTAGCCGAGTGCATGCATTTACAGTCCGCCATAAAAAAAAACCAACTAGAGAGTCTCTTTTAGATCAATTAGATCAAAGCCTTCACAACCCCGACCCCCCCCCCCCCCCCCTCTGTGCGCGCGCGCCATGGATGTCAAAAGTTGGTGCAACTCGGGCCACAGTCATGCCGGATACAGCCGGACTTTCGTCGCGAGCAACTACGGTACTAGGTTTGTGCCATTTAACTTACCCATTTGGAGAGTTGTGTGGAGGGGGATCAAGAAAGTTAAGGAGATTTTCTTCATCGATACAAGCTCAAGTAACCAGAATTTCTCTTATAATCCCTACACCTATGCCCAAAATTTCGATGAGGGCCTGATGTTGGAAAACCTCGATGATCTCTCTCGTTCGTTTTCAGCTCGATTCGCTGTACCATCAAGAATCTTTCAGAAGAGTGGAGGATTGATGGATAGGGATGCTCTTTAGTCAAAGCTTCAGAGGATTGATGGATAGCGATGCTCTTTAGTCAAAGCTTCTCCTCTGCATCTATTATAGTAATTTCAGTTTGTTTTCGAAGGAGAGCTCCCAATAAATTTTGGATTGTGTGGACATAATTTGCTTATGTTGTTGTATAATGCGGTTTTGCGGTTTACATTATAAAGCTTAAAGTGGTATATTTTGAACAATTTTATCGGTTACTTGTATTGATTTGCCTATGCATTGACCCCATTGCTGGAAAGGCTCGGATTCAAGCACACAACCTGGTACTGTTCACTTTGTTTTTTCTTTTTGGGGGACAGAGATAGAGATTTTGCTAACAATGCCATAAACGGGCTATCTTTAGAGAACAATTACCCCCCAACAGTACTGAGGGCAAATGACTAAACCCAATAATATTCAACCGTTTGATCAAACGGTTAAATTTTAAGCAATTTAAATATAGATCCAGACGCACATGTGTCAAGAGTCGTCTGATGTATATAGTTTCCACGAATGCACTGTAAAACCCACTTGCATCAGACGATTTCGGGTATATATCTGTTAGAAAGTTCAGATATATTTGTGTCGGAACTCAGAAGCATTATTGAACTCGAAGAGCCAATCCAAATATATGGGTGATCAAATAAGCAAATCCATATGATCCAATGAGTCAACTGTCTATTTGAAACCAAAATGAGAACAAAATACAAAGAGTCAACAGTCTCTTAAAGAGTCATGGCCTCTCTCTTTAGTGTCTCTGCATAAGTTCACATGGTAGAGGCACTAGGCAATGGTTCTACTTCCACATTAGTCCTCAGTCCAACACTCCACGCCAGACATGAATTTACTTTCACTATGGCCCTTCAACGTACAAATTTTCTCTTTTTGGTCATTTAGCTATTGCATTTCATCAATATGATTTATCCCTAATTGTCCAGTTATCACTAGTAGAAAAATCTATATGGCTCACCTGGATTTTGTCCTTGTTGTTTTGGTTGGCGTCTTGCATTCCTATTTTTTGGGTCTTTGGTGGCATTTGTCGTAGTGTTCTCGGTCAATCTAATGTTTGTATCTTCCTCAAAGAGTAAAAGTCCATGTGATCACTCAGACGCTGACCTTGGGTTGAAGTAGGAATTAATGTGTACTACATAAACGCCAAGGCAGGAATTTTATTTCATGATGTGTTGTTCAATGGGGAATTAAAATTGAAATTTTGGTTCAAAGATTTTTTCATGACTAATCCAGTCATTCTGAGTTTTTATGGGACGGTTTTGATTAATTGAAAAATTAATTTCGAGTATTATTGTTATCATATCATTCGACATACCCAATATCATTATCGCACGGTATATTTCACTATAATTTAGTATTCTCGGAAATAAAAATTCATCTTACATTTTAGTCATTGTCGAAATTTTATAATTTTTTCAAGAATATCTATAAAAAAAAATATGCAAAATATACTTCAAAATAAGAATTGGGGGCGGGGACACCCCGGCCCCTATGTAGCTTCGCCCCTAGAACCTCACCAACAAAGTTGTGGAGGCCTATCAATGTGGTGATAGGGATAGGTCTTTGACTAAGAAGCAGTTGATAATATCTCCTGAATCGGGGTTGAATAAATGTCACGTCAGCAGATTTGGTTTAATATTTTGTGAATTGTGAATAATATTTCTATTCCCACGGTGAATAGAATAGAAATACATTGTACGAGTGTTTAAATGGTTCACCAAACGAACAAAGTCGCTAAATATTGGCGAAGTGTACGTACCATGTTGGAGAATGGTACCTTCTCATTGTATAAGTAGCCGAGTGCATGCATTTACACTCTGCCATAAAAAACCCAACTAGAGGGTACCACGTGGTACCCTCTCGGCACATCCGGGCCGTCCAACAATGTAATGGACGGTCCGGATTGAAAGTGCCGTCCGGATTTTAAAAAAATTAGAAAAAAAAATAAAAAGAGTGTTTCAATCCGAGCCGTCCGATGCATTTTTGGACGGCTCGGATGCGCCGAGGGGACACCACGTCACCCATACCCTATTTGCACCCAAAATTTAGATCCAACAAACAAAGCCTTCACAACCCCCCCCCCCGCGGTGTGCGCGCGCGCGCCATGGAAGTCGAAAGTTGGTGCAACTCAGGCCACATTCATGCCGGATACAGCCGGACTTTCGTCGCGAGCAACTACGGTACTAGGTTTGTGCCATTTAACTTACCCATTTGGAGACTTGTGTGGAGGAGGATCAAGAAAGTGAAGAAGATTTTCTTCATCCATACAAGCTCAACTAACCAGAATTTCTCTTATAATTCCAACACCTACGCCCAAAATTTCGATGAGGGCCTGATGTTGGAAAACCTCGATGATCTCTCTCGTTCGTTTTCAGCTCGATTCGCTGTACCATCAAGAATCTTTCAGAAGAGTGGAGGATTGATGGATAGGGATGCTCTTTAGTCAAAGCTTCAGAGGATTGATGGATAGCGATGCTCTTTAGTCAAAGCTTCTCCTCTGCTTATATTATAGTAATTTCAGTTTGTTTTTGTTTTTTAATTAAAATCAGAGCAACGTCGGGCTGAATCTAATTGGGTTGTGATAGCAAGACTCCCCTGCAAAATTATTACGTCATGTATTAGTTTAACGGAGCTCCTAATTTATATCGCCCGTGAGAAGAATTTATCAGCTCCTAACTTAAAATACATTTAGTCATGATAATCTAACTACTGCTCTGCTTATATTAGGGGGCGTTTGGTAATATTTTTGTTTCTTGTTTTTTGTTTTTGTTTTCAATTTTTTTCAAAGCTAAAAACAAAAATGTGTTTGGTAAGTTATTTATGTTTTGTGTTTAATAAAAACGTTTTCAAAATTTCTGAAAATTTTCAAAACACAAAAAAGGTGATTTGCTTTGTTTTTAAAACAAGATCGTTTAAAAACAAAAAAACAGAAAACAGAAATTTTATCACCAAACATGTTTTTTTGTTTTTGTTTTTATAAACAATAAACATGATTCTACTTTTAATTTTTTAGAAACAAAAAACAAAAAACAAAAACGTTACTAAACGGCCCCTTAGTAATTTGATTTTTTGTCAAATCAGAATGATGCAAGCTGAATCTCGGTGAATCGTGACAATGAGATCATTGTCACATATTGTCACATACAATATGGTATCCGGTATTTAAGTCATCGGTAAAGTAGTGTGCATGTTTCATATGCAGAATGTCATTGCACTATTTTTTGATAATTAGGTTTCCGAGCCAACTTTCGCACACCTCGACTTATCCTTCTCCTTTTCTCTATTTATTACCAATTCACAAGCAAGTGAAGGTGAGACCTTTTTCCCCCTTCCTATCTTGGCCTTTTTCTCTTGAAGCAATCCATTTACGGCGAAAGGTATACACATGGATTTGCTTTTGTTCTATTCTTTCCATATTTGATAGTTAGGGGATGAAACCCGAGCTCGCAGATTCAACTCGCATGCAAAACAACCAAAGAGATAAGTATTTAGATTCTCGAAATTAATTAAGGAGTACATAAGTTGTCCGGGACACTAAATTATGGAGTAGCCACCAAAGAGATATTGAAAGTAATCTTACCACAGTTATTGGCTACTACATGTTATCTCCAAATTGAAAATCATGGATACATTGTGAATATTAATTGTTCAACGGTTTTAGACAATTGAGACTGCAAGAGTATGCTCTCTTTCCCATTTTTGAGCGGCGGAGTTTTAATGTTTAGGCAAAATTTTGTACATTCAATAAGATCATGTCTAGACATGTGAACATGATTCATGAATTCTACTGCTTTATTTGACTTGCAATATGGTGTACAATAATGTCAGAGCTATATATGGTATTAATAGATTGGTCGCACCTATCACCTAAGGTAGGTAGTTGCCAAGATGGCAACTGGTGTGAGGGTGAAATTCCCCTAAGCACGCAGTCGTGAGTTCGAATCCCGCATATGGGTTGTAATTCTTATGAATTATATGGTGTGTATTAGAAATAGTTTGTTCATCTTGTACCTTGGCGGGTGGGTTGTGGTGACGGATTACCCTCCCATGGGTAGGGGTTACTCTTATTCCAAAAGGATACCCCAGTGAGCCTGAAGTGAGCTTGAAGGAGTGGTACTGACTCGCTGGCAGAACATGTTATGTTATGACAATTGGGAGCCCTGCTTCCCTGAAAATAGTTGCAGCTCTAGTCTCCCCCTTCCAATCTTTTGGCTTAAAAAAAAAAAACAAAAAATGATTGGTTGCATCTACCACCTGATGTGGTTGCCAAGATGGCAAGTGGTGTGGAGGTGAAACTCCCCCAAGCACACGATCGCGAGTTCGAATCTCGCTTGTTAGTAGTAGTGCTTATGAATCAAAAGTTGAGTATTAAGAATCATCTGTCTAGCTTGCATCTTGGTCAGTGGGGCTGTGGTGACAGACTGCCCTCCATGGGCAGAGCTTGCTCTTACTCTGAAACGATGCCTGAAACAACGTCAGGATGAGTTTGACTCTTTCAATGAGAGATATTGACTCACGGCCCGTTTACTGGTTGAACATGCTAAGACGGTTGAGAGCCCCTATTCTCTGAGGGAGCTTACAATTCTGGCTTTCCCCTCCCAATCTTTTTGCTTTGGAAAAAAATAAAAATAAAAATTGGTCTCACCTTTCATTAATATACGTACACATAGTAGTACTACACCTATTTTTTGGGTGCAAATACATAGATGGGATGGTCTAGATATCAGACAAGCCAACCAGATTGCTGCAAAAGTGTAATGAGGCATGTGCTCCCAGGACCAACATTGGGATCCATGCCTTACCTGAATTCAGTAGTATTTCAGCGGGTTAATTATTTGTACTAAAGAGGTCAATTATAGTGGAGTACTTCTTTTGATGATTAAAAAGATTAGAAATTCTTTTTCTTTGTGTTTGTATTTTGTGGTTTTTGTTTTCAGCTTTGGATGTGAAGCTTAATCGGACTTCGATATGTAGACTATTTTTTTTGGTAAAAAGATACATAAAGTATGAGTCTGATCAACAAATCACTCCAAACAGAAGAAATACCAAGATAAAAAAAGATTTTGACTTCTAAACGAGACTTTAAAACGAACATATGTTAGTCAAATTATGTTTATGTTCACTCAATCTGATTTTTTTTTAGAGAATTAAAGTGCAATATAAACGGTTTGAATCATCATTTTGAATTCAAGAGTCTATCTGTGATCTATCTATACAATATACTAAGCACGTGTATTACACATGACACTCTTTTTTAAAAAATCACATAAAAAATCTCACAAAAGTTTACTTTAACCGTTAATATTCAAATCCTCTTTCGATTGATTTTCCGGTTAACAAGATAAGAAAAGATTTTAAAGTTCTTATTGCTTTTTTTCTCACGCTCAAACTTTCTTGTTTAATAAAATATTGATATTAGACTTTAAATTGCTGATCGATGAGGAATATTCACTATTATTAAGGGGGTGTTTGGGAGCCCCATTTTTAGCTTATCATTTTCAAATTTTTGGCTTTTTAGCTTTTTGGATTATGGTCAGAATGTGTTTTGAATTTGGGAGGAGTGTTTGGGAAAAATGTACAGAATGCATTTTGCAATAGGAGTAGTGTTTGGGAGATATGTACAGAATACGTTTTGTGGGTTTTTTTGTTAATGAAAATGAGAAAAGTGGAAAATGAGAAGTTAAAAAGCTCCTATACACCTCGTTTTCACTTCTCCTCTCTAAAGTCTAAAATGAAAAAACTCATTTTCTTAGAATCCCAAACATCTAAAACCCAAAAATATGAAAATAAAAAGTTGAAAAGGAGCTCCCAAACACCGCCTAAACAAGCAACTATCATTGAAAATGACGAGAGAGAAAAAAAAAAAAAAAAAAGGGGAGGTCGGCGTTCTTGTCAGAAGTGGGATTTGAACCCACGCTCTCTCACGAGAACCAGAACTTGAGTCTGGCGCCTTAGACCACTCGGCCATCCTGACACTTGTTGGCATGTTAAAGTATAACTAATAAATATAACTTTGACGTTACAAGTAAAAAGTTGGCCAACCCACAACTTCCAGACAAATTTTGGTCCAGGCCCAGGCCCAACAACATGAAAAAGTCAAAAACCAGCCGAGGCTTGGACTTGAAGAGATACTCAGCAAAAAGTCTAAACTTTTTTTTACAAATAATGATATTTTTCTCTTATCCATAAAAATTGTTAATGCACTAACATATGATTAGGAAAAAAAAAAATTCGGTCACAATCACCTTGTTTGGTTGGATTTTAGAAAATTTGGTCCCTAATTAATTTCCAATGGGGCCCTCTGGCCCATAACTCAAATTCTCTCTCCTTCCTATTTTGGGAGATACTACCATAATGCATAACTTTTGCACAAATGGGTCGGTGGCGTCCACTTCGGAGTCTAATATAAATAATTCAAACCATTCATCGACTTTAAAATAATATTTCAATTGGCCTACGAGAAAATCAGCTCAATCTAAAAACTTTAAATATTTGATCAAATCTTTCAATTTTTCATTCAAAATTTAGAATCCTGAATTCTGAAGAAATTTTATAACTAATTGGATCAAGTCCTTTATAAAAATCTATTTGAGCTAAATTTTTTTGAGGCAACTCAAAATATTATTTTAAAGTTGATAAACAGGTTGAATCATTTGTATGAGACTCCAGAGTGGACCCCACCGACCCATTTGTGCATAATGTGCACTATGGTAGCATCTCCCAAAATGGGAAGGAGAGAGAATTTGAATTATGGGTTAGAGGGCCCCACTGAGAATTAATTAGGGACCGGGTTTTCTAAAACCCAACTGAACAAGGCCAATAAATGTTAACCTGTTAACCACGGTTAACTTGGGTTAGGAAAAAAATTGTAGTGTCGTGCCGACTCACTTCTGTGTCGTGCTCGTTTAAAACTGTGCTCATGTCGTGCTGTGCCACATTGAAACATGTCACGCTTGTGCCAGCCCGGCCCGTTTGACTCATCTACCAATTGTATGATCCGTATTGTGTCACCCCATGACAAATCGTAATATTTTTTAATGTCTCGTAACTTTTTAGTAATATGATTCATAACATTTTGGTTTATCTACCAAAATGGTCCTCATAAAATGGTCCCCGTTTCAATATAGTCCTTGTAAAATTTTTGGTTTCAATTTTACCCTTATACTTTCTGACGCGTTTCAATGTTACCCTTTCCGTCAAAACATAACGGAAATTGCATATTTGGCAAACGGAAAATGTTTAAAATACCACAAAAATATTTAAAATACCGGAAACAATTATTGTTCTCCAAAAAAATGATAAAAAATTTAAGAAAACTGGAAAAAGTCATTAGACAAAAAGTTTATGAAAATTTTCTAATGACTTTTTTTGGAGATTAATCATTTGTATCGACGAGAGGAATCAGAAAATATAAAAATATGGGTCAAAGTTAAAAGAAAATTCATATAAGACGACACTTGATATAAAAAAAAAAAGTAATTCCTCTCGTCGATAAATATGGGCCGAATTAGACAAAAAGATTTTCCAAAGACGAAACAATACCAAATAGCTAATTTTTTTTTGGTTATAAAGTGTCGGCATTCCTCTCTTTTCTCACTTTTTTTTTTTTTTGAAACGGCAATAAAATTTATTGAAGAAAATTTGACAATGGGTACATCAAGTTGGAGGGAGAAAAGAGAGGATTCCAACTAAGGTTGGAGAAATTAAAACACCCCTTGGGCCAAAGCCGACACTTTATAACAAAAAAAAAATAGCTATTTGGTATTGTTTCGTCTTTGGAAAATCTTTTTGTCTAATTCGGCCCATATTTATCGACGAGAGGAATTACTTTTTTTTTTTTGATATCAAGTGTCGTCTTATATGAATTTTCTTTTAACTTCGACC
>JAXBDA010004282.1:0-29760 GCA_036023075.1 Gaultheria prostrata | reverse complement strand
GACGAGAGTTCCAATTGATCTTTCTATCAAACACCCACATTCCATTCTTCTTCGTTTCTAGCATTCCATTTTCCTTTTTTCTCACATTTTCTGCAAACACCAAACACCTGTATCACAAAACGTATCAGTTATATCAGGTTCTGAAACTGAAATTTCTGTAGTACGCACAGCAGATGGTAAAGGACATGGAATTGTTCCGTCAACATAGCCAAAAAAGTTATTCGCCTTTAAAGCATGTTCGATTTGTGTTCTCCACAACACATAGTTATGTGAATCTAACTTGAGAGTAACAAATGAATGTATATTCGAAATTAAGAACACTAACGACGGTGGCAAGTTCAACTTTACAGTTGTAGATTCGATGACGCCAGTGGATGAGGAAGACGAATTCACCGCAGTCGCCATGGATGATTGCGTGAACAAATTCAGTAGATTTCCAGAATCGATGTCTTGACAGAGGTCGTATAAGGCTCTGATACCATGTGGAAATACTTGATTCGATTATTGAAGAGAATCTAAGAACATTGATCAAAACCCTAACTAAAGAGTTGAGAAGAAGAGAGAAATGAAAATATCTTGAATATACGTTTTCTGTTGCTGAATACAAGAGAGAGCAGGTGCTTATATACCTGTGTACAAACGGAAAACTAACCAACAGAGACAACAGAAAAGGAAGGAAACCGTTACATTTAACGTGCACACGGAAACTACTACGTAATTAACAAACAAAGCACGTGCCTAACTAACTAATGAGCTTGATTAACAAGGTCTAGAATTGTGACCCGTTTGTGTCGGGGACCGCATTCGACCCCTTCCCAGAGACAGAAATGGAGAGATTCATTCAATGAGCTTAAGGCCTGTTGAGATTTTGGGAAAATATTTGACTTGATGGCCAATAATGCATGGAAATCAGTCTCGTTGCTAGCAACATTAATAGTGTTACTAAGACTAAGGGATGTCTTTGTGTCGAAGGCAAGGGCTTTGATTTGAAGCAATGGGATGAGGGAGAGAAATATGGCTAGGAAATGATCAATTGAGAGAGATTTGGTTATTGGACTCATCTTCACTTGTGGTTTGAGCTCTCAATTATGTTTGAACCATTATAAACTGTGTAACATGAAGGTCCAAGTTCAATTTTATATTGTAAATATGTAGTGGCAGAGTAGTCCATGTGGTGGTATGGATTGGTGGATATGTGGAATCATCCACGCAAAAGCAAATCATGATGGGTTGAAGAGGAGGACATTGAGCATCCCTCTAAGCACAATTTTGTTGGTCACAAGACTTACAACAGAGCTCTAAAACATTGGCCAGATTCATTGTAAGAAAAAAGTTGCATATTTGCAAATGAATCGTATTTTATTTTTGTCAAATGTGTAGTCTGAGTGTAAAATCATATTTGCTGTCTAAGAAAATGTATTTCTATCAATGTTTGATAAATTGTTTTTTCTCATGAAATGTCAAGGACCCTTAGAAATTATTTTAAACAATTTGAAAGGCTTTGATTATTTTTGTGAGATCCCGAGGTGGCTCTTACTTAATTTGGTGTACATAATGATGTACCCAAAATGGTATATCCATGCAGGTTAAAAAATTTCTATATCCATACTCGGGTGGAGTCAAGTTGAATTTTATATATATCCAATCATGATCCAATAAGGACTCCCTTACGGATCTCCTCCGAGAGGATCACACCCTTTTTTTGACTTTTCGGAGTAAATTTTGAGAAGAATACAATTTGTATTAATGAATGGGCAGATCCTATAAAATGTAAGTTAATTAACTCAAAAAAGACGGTGTATTCGGCGCCAAGTCCTTAATTAAAGAAAAAACTTATGAATGCATTCTCTTAACAAAAATAATGAACCATATAATCCTCAAATTCAAAGTATCCCATGAATACCTTTATTACCAAATTAAAAATTATGTCAATCTTTTCAAATTCAATCAATAAATACACAATCAGAAAATTGTAACTTACACATTAACTTTTTCAAACTAAATTCAAACAAAAAAAGAGATAATAAACATATTTTTAACTTATTTACATTTTGCATTGGATAATTTTATACTATATTTGTCAATGCCTCGCCATAATAGATGACCGAAATCAAATCAAATAGCAACTGATAAATTTATCAGTAACAGTAAATTATTTACCTAAATTTTTCAAAATAATACTATTGAAGGAGATGCTAAATTTCTCATTTCAGAACATTTGCCAGCTAAAAATTACCAAAAGGCATGCAGTTTGTCCAAAATTGATAATTTATCAACTAAAATATATTTAAATGATGATAACTTTAGCAAATTGAAATGAAAATTCATCGATCCAAACAAAGATAGAATATAAGTTCACAAGTTAGAAAACCATAAGAGAGGTAATCATAAAAGGTTGAGAGAGAAGGAATAAAAATATCAATGCAACGGGTATTTGTAACGCACTCTCACATGAGAACATGAAATGAATCTCATATGTGTGCAAATAAACTGTTACATCAATTCTTACATTATCTTTCACAAGATAGAGTCTACAACATTATTTAGAGGGTTACACCATCACTTGTAAATGAATATGTAAGAAATGCTGTAAACTTGGATATGTATGCCTAAAATTCTTGGTCAACGAATTTCCACAAACTGGGTCACCCTTGGGGCCATGATCTTAGTGGTCACTATTACAGTTTGCATCAATAGTGGCACCACGGGCACCATGTTCGATATCTTCCTTCAACCGCCCAATCAACGCCAACGACACCGAGATCAAAGTTATTGGGTTCGATTTCTTATCGATTAGACCTACCCAGTGGATCCACATCGGAGATTCGACACCACCACTAAATTTGTTAGTTTTGTGATCCAAGTCCTCAAAGTCAAGTCATGAGATTTAGGAATAAATTGAACTTATTAGGGGTGTTTTGGCCTCAATAATCATTTTGGAACCCTTTTTTTTTGTTGTCTTTATTGACATTTTTTACGAAAGTTTTGTTTTGCGTTAACAAGTTGTGGATTGTTGGTTCGTGGCGAATAGATAAATCTACAAAAATAAAAATTATGATCAAAATTCAATTATAAACAAAAAATAATCCAATACAGATAAACGTTTTGGGTTAATTTTTGTCTTGGTCAAAGAATTTTCACAACTTGGGTCACCTTTGGGGCCATGATATTAGTGGCCACTTCTACAATTTGCAACGATAGTGGATTAGTGCCCCTCCCCTTCAAAGGGGAAAAAGTTATTGGGTATTGATTAGATCTCACTAACCTGTGGATCCACGTCCGAGATTCGACACCGCCACTAATTTATTAGTTTTCTGATCCAAGTCCTCAAAGTCATGTGATTTATGAATAAATTGGGTGTTTTGGCCTGAACAATCATTTTGGAATTATTATTTTTGTCTTTATTGATATTTTTTCCAAATTGTTTGTCTTGCGTTAACTATTTGTTAATTATTAGTTCCAGTCGAAGAGAGGAATTTAAAAATAAAAAATTATGAATAAAATCATTAAAAAGTCCATCAAAAACAAAACTATTTCAAAACAGGAAGACTTTTTGGGTTATTTTTGTATTGTTCAAAAAAAATGTAGCTTTGTTCATATTTTTATTACTTTTATGATTCCCATCACCGAAACAGATCAATAAATTCACGATAAAATTACTCGAAACTAAAAAAATGGGGAAAAAAACCTGAATAGCTTTGTTAGGAACCTAAAATCTTGTTGAGATAGATATACAGTTCAGTTTTTTTTGTTTTGTTTGAAATTTGAAACTACGGGGTACATAGAGCATCTCCAACCACTCTTCAAAACTTCAAATGGAGAATAGATGTGACATATTGATGACAAATTTTATAATTTACACTCTTTCTTGTTTAACTTTTTGCATTTTTTGGAGGGACTCATTGTTCTTTTTAGAGATTTAGTTCTCCAAAATGGAGGTGTGTTCACAAAATTTGGAGATCGACCCAAGAAAAATTTGAAGGACCAAATCTCTAAAAAGAACGATGAGTCCCACCAAAAAGTAAAAAAAAGAAATTGAAGAAAAAAAAGAGAGAAATTACAAAATCTCTCTTTAATATGTCATATCCATCCTTCATTTTGGAGTTTTCGGGATGAATTGCTGATGCTCAGGGTATTTTTTTTACGAGTTATTTCCGTAGAAGGTGCACGACTTATAATTTTGACAACTTAAGCCCAGAGATTTCATCTCCAAGATCATAAGATCAGGGGCGGCCCAACCATTAAAGCTATTATAGCGAAGGCTTAAGTGTGGACTCTTGGGCTCACCACGCACACAAGTCACAACACACACAATGGTATCGAGCAAAAAACTCCCTTTGTATATTAATCACAAACTATACACAATTATATGGGGAGAGAGCTCAAGGCATTCAAGCCTTACGCATGAAACAGGTGAGGGAGTAGCTGCCGACATTCGGGAAATTATCCCCCTGTGGTTGGTTTATCAACACTTGGGCGTCATTTTGGACCCAAAAAAACCGGAAGTGTACTCCGGGAGTGCAACCCGGAAGTGTACGTAGCAGGACTCAAACTTATAATGTTGGGAATCCGAAAGCTCCTCAACTGATTCTGGTAATGTATCTTTTATCTCTCACTTTTTAAAATGCATTATCCGAAAATATTTTCTCAAAATTGATAACCAAATACCCATCCTCCGAAAATCCAGTCCAAAACGCGTAGAACAGGTGTCCAAACACCCCTGAAAGACCACCTAAAAGTCCTCATAGCCATGGCCACAGAATTGTAAATTTGTAGTGCTTGAAATGCTTGTTTTCTGTCCACTACTATTGCCAGGGATAGTGGTTGATTGGCTCAATTGTGGCGTTTCGGTAGAGTTGTTGCATTACAGTTGTTTATACTAAAGCTTGGGCATTGAGAATCGCTTGTACTGTGGCTATGGAAATGAACTGCGTGGAGGCTGTTTTTGAGTCAGATTGCTTGGTTCTTATTAATTGTTTTTATGATCCGAACGAGCAAGGGCCATGGGAGATCAGAGCGCTGATAGAAGACATCAAGCACTGGGCAACATCAAGGAAATGGGAATTTGTGTGGTGGATAGGAAGAAGAATATGGCTACTCACTGGTTGGCAGCGAATTGTCTCAGTAGGAAAATTTTGCTTCATACGGGTTGCATTCCGCCCGGCTTAGCTTCTATTGTTGCTAGGGATTCTAGTCCGTAGTTGTTTTGTTTCAGTTGTTTTATGCCCATGTCAAAAAATTAAAAAATAAAGTATTGAACCAGCTATTTAAAATAATAGCATTACATCTCTTCTATTCAAAATTACTCCGATACCCCTATCATTAACACCGTGGCATGCATGTTAAAGTTAGCAATATTGTCCCATTCTATGCATGTTAAAGTTAGCAATATTGTCCCATTCTCTAAAGACATCCAGTTTTTAAAAATGTAGTAAGAGATGACAGTGAAAGATATTATATCAACGTGATGGCAGGCATGACTAATATTCTTGAGGAGTTCTAAAAAATGAATGATTTCAATTATTAAAATAAACTGAAAAAAGGCTCAAAATACAGAATTGGGGGATCCTGCCGTCCCTTGGGGTTGGCGGAGGTGCCGACCCATCCGGCCATCCGTTTCTCACCTCCCCTAAGTATATCCGTATCGTCCATTGTTTGAAGTGATCCGAGCCATTGATGCGCGAAATGGACGGCTTGGATGGGGTTGGCATGCCAACCCCAGGGGACAAAACACAAAATCGTGAAAACAAGCTGACACAAATTCTAAAATCTATAAAAATAGTAGAGGTGGTACTCATTTTTCATTTAGATTTTATGCACCAATTCCAATTGAAAATGGGAATCTAATCTGAAACGCCAACTCGCTCCCTCCCTTCCTCTCGTTGTGCTTACCTCCGAGTCCGAGCCACTACATCAATGAAGCTTTAGCCTCCGAATACTACTTCATGTTCACAATTGCCCCGCTCGAAGTGGCTCCTCTGGCTTAAGCAAAACCTCAATCGAAGTCTTGCCCTGAGATCTAGAAGTGTGCATACAATCTAGTAAGTCGTCGTCGCAAGCTATGAAAATAAGCTCACCTTCCTCATCTTTATACTCTGCATAGTAAGTTCCAGCCTTCAGGGGAAGCCTTTTAGCCACTTCTTGCTGAAATTCTACCAATCTAGACGAGAAAGGGAGATGAAATTTTATAGTCTTATTTTTATATTTTGCCCTAAAGGTCACCCTATTTGCATCTTGGACCCCTGGCTTCGTGTGAGCGACACCAGGTACTGCTTGATTAGATGGCTGACCAGAATTCAGTTGCAGGGTTTGTCCCTGGTTCTCAACAGGCGAGGGGCGAAATGGACTGACATTTTGCATGTTCCGAGGGATCGATACCATGCTCCCTACAGGCACGCTTAAATGTAGACACGCTAACTGCAACACAAAAAAATCGTGTAAGACAAGATACCTTCTGTTCTCTGCAGCCAAAAAGCCCAACAATTTCTATATGAAAAGAGACCGTCTAGTTAAGTCAACAAGCAAGCTCAGATTTTAAAATTTTGGGAGTGTAGTCTTTACCATTGAGTTCCTTCGCAGCATCCTTACGCTTCATTTTCTCACATTTGAGGACATCCTCTAAAGAAACTTCAATTCTAACTCCAGTTCCTGTATTTTCCCTTTGCGTCTTTCTTTTGCCTTCTTGTAAGCTAGTAACTACAGTGATGTTTTCTTCTGCAGTGACGACATTATGTCCATTGTTTGAAGAATCCAGTGGTGGCTGATGAGGAAGTTTAAAAGGAAGTTTTTGACCATCCCGAAAACACATAACTTCAGCTGGCGAAATATCCCCCAGTTGTTGGCCAGAAGCAAGCTTAAAAGTTTTGAACTTCTCCTCCATCGTTCCCAATATCAAGCTCAGAGTGGTCAGTATGTTATCATCGTACTTACTGCTTGTTGGGAAAAAGAATTCTACTATGTAAACTTCTTTTTCAATGTAACCGCTCTGCAAGCATATTGTGAACAAACCACTTAACTTGCACTGACGTGCACAGTGTACCAAGGGGTACTCAGCTATGCTGAGTTGGGTGATGTCCGGGTAGTATAACATGTAAGGAGAAGAAAGCGCCCTCTCAAAAACCCCTCTCTTTCTTAAGTGAGTAAATTTACTCGCGGATAAGAATTGAGAAATGACATACTCTTGGTCGGAGTCCTCAGCATATTCTGGAACCTCGGACATGAATTGGCATTGTAGAAAATCATTGCAAGCACTGCAAGGGACCCAAGTCAGAGCCAAGGGTAGCTCATGTCTTTCGCACACCGACCTCAACACCATATCGAGTTCCTCCAGGGCATCTTTACGTTTTGAACTGTCACCCCTACACTGTTTTGAAAGTATTGTCAAGTCAGGATACTTGTGTGAACCAACCGCTTATAGTAACTATACAATGGAAAAAAGTCATGATATAACATGGGAGCAGAAGTTGCCACTCACTTGCATTTCACAGTGTGTATATCCATCTAAACATATCAGACCAAACTCCTGCAGGTAAACGGAAAGATGCATCTCAGGAATCTTGAAACTAATGAAATTTAGTATCTCAAAAAACACAATATATGCAAGCAGGGTCAGAGCAAAGCCAAGCAAAGTAAAGAAAATGTACATCCATATAAGCGACAAGGGTTTGTGGAACATTAGCCTCACAGAAATCTCAGCCTATTAGTAAATGAATTTTGAAAATTTGTGAGTCAGCATCCAACTATATTAATATTTTCTTCGAAGCAACTCAAAGCAGAAACAAACAAGAGTTTGGTACCTTAACAAAAATTAAGGGAGACTCTTAGGTTACTTACGTGTTGTTTAACAAGTACAATAGCTCAGACTTTGATTTCAGAGAGTTCAACTGCAAAGCTGTTTCACGTGAATGAATGCCAGGTAAAGGAGAATTAAGGAGGGGCGATTTTTCAAAAGGGAATAAAACCCCGCAAGTTCCAGTGATGGCCTTCATTTGGAGAGACTTTTTTCTCCTTGCAGGAATGTCTTTGCATCAATGCAACTAATAAAGGCTCCAGACTATTGCATCTTGTTGAATATGTGTGAAGGTTAAGTCCCACATTGGAAAAATAGAAAAAGGGTTGGATCTTAATATACAATTGGATGACTCACCACTTACAAGGCTTAGCCTTTTAAGTGGATATGCGTCATTTAATGTATATTGGGCCCGAATGTGGTGGACTCCGTGGATACTCTCCCCAGAAGTTTCGGCCTTGTGCACGCCGGCGCAGCGGAAGCGATGGTGGGATCAATGCATCGTTCAAACTACCAACACATCTTGTGTAATGTGCAGACAAATAAGAGGAGTTTATCTACATACCTCTTGCGGGACATATACACACCCACGAAGATCAGTTGCTTCATTAAGAGCCTCTCATGTGCATGCAAAATCAACCCGTCAAAAGGAGAGACTACAAAAGCCCCTTAAAATACCCCACACTCGAAGATTTTAGGTTCTTGATGGTAGCCTTTGAGAGAGACCAAGAGAGAAACTAACTAGAAACCCACAACACACTTTTTCCTTGTATGAACACCAGAACTTGGCTTATCCACCTCTTTTGGCTCAAGCAAGAAAACTTCAATAGGCCATGTGATGTGTGTAAGAAAAATGCGCTTCGTGAGCGCAATCAAAACTGCACATGGGTGCTCTTTCCAGAGTCCTCTTCCAACAAAGTGTTTAAAATTCCCAAGGTTATCCACTTCTTTACCAATTTTGCATTGCAATTATCTATTTGGCAAACTAGTTCCTTGTGAAAGAAAAAACATACTTTCATGCTCATAGTTGATGTTATGGCGAAAGTTATGTGAGTAACTGAGGGATTGTTGCCAAATCATTGACTTCAACGTGTTTTAAGCCTTTCATGATTCCGTAAAGGCGACCATGTATCTTAAGTAAACTCGTATTGTCCAAAGCACCACCTGAACATGAGGGGTTCTCACCATAAAACTCTTTGAAGATACCATTTTTTCACGCATCCAATGAAAGAGATGATCCGAAAAATAAAATAAAAGAATGACGTGTAAAACTTAACTGTTGAACTTGCACACCCACTATAAATTTAAGCAACCAAAGGCTATTAAAGGAGGTTGGATGTCAATATTTTGTTTCGACATATCCACTTCAAATAATATACTACACTACTTTTGTCAGCAGCAGGTACCTTTATGCAGATAGCTCCTCTCCAGTTGTTGTTTTTTTTTAAAAAATGGACGGATCCAGTTTTACCATATTTGGGTCCATCCCGAGATCAATCGATGACCGGAATCGTAAATTTTGTTGAGCTCGTTAAGAGGTGAACCAGGCAAAAAATTATATTGATCGAATATCGATCAATACAGTTTAGAACACATTTGTATTGAAAAAGTACACGCATACACCGAATTGGAGCCCGTTTATTTGAGGACAACCTTGATCAGTTGGTGATCGATGTACAAGCAAATTGATTTTTGGTCAGATTATAATAAACTGTTGGGGGACTTGGGAGCATCAAATTGAGTCCAGGATTGAGATGAAAATGTCCAAACTAGACCCATCCAAGTTTTTTTTAACCCTGGGAGAGGATCCAAGGTCCTTTCGTATATATAAATAGATGTCCAAAAATATTGGTACTCTGCTCTGAAAAAGGGGCAAAAAAAAAAGATGTTTACACTTTACACTGTGTTTGGAACTTGAAGAAAATGAGAGAAAATAAAATAAAATAAGCAAAATGGAAGGGAAATTTTTACTAAGCACAATACTTGAATTTGCTATTTTCTCCCCTCTAACTCTCCAAAACTAACAAGTAACAATGGAATAGGAAAGAAAATTAAATTTTCCTTTCTTTTCCATAAGTTCCCAAAAAAAAAAAAAAACCTTTGCCTTCCATGTCTAACTTTGATAAACTATTGTAAGTAGTTCAAAAGTGAAAATCATAGGGCGATCCGGAATATCCAATTTAACCCTTCAAGAAGAGATATTTAGGAAGGACCGTGCATTTACCTTAAAAGGTTGAGTTCCCAATGAGACCAACATTAAAGGAGACGAGGGAGTCGAAAACAGGCATTGACGAGAACAGTGGATTCATAGTCCTAGGAGCTAAAACTAATATTGATAAATGGCTCCAGTTTTGTGGATTCATCCCCTGGCCCTGCCTACTAAACAATAAACTAGGAGTAAAAAGAAGAACCGAGGGAGTAGTAATGAATTTTAGTAACAAGAAATTCAAAAAATGCCTGGATTATTGACAAACCTGAAAAATATCGTGCATGCGGGTGGGGAAAGGTTTGTCACCCCACATGTCAGTTCCGTTATACGGAGACACGACCTCAAGTACCCCAACACAAATCCGGCCGGAATGTTCAAATACTGGCAGAGCCCAAGATTCCCTCATCCCGCAGCGTATAGCAAGGTCGCGTTGTGGATACTCTTTCGTAGAGTAATACTTCACATCCGTAGTGAATTCAGGGGATTTATAGAGGAACACACGGCCAGGAAGCCCAAGTTGTTCTTCTCCACTCTCTGCATCTGCGTAGAACAAGTTATTATACTCGCTACTACACATCTTCATCCTATACTCGCAATTACTTGTAGAACTGTCCAGGAAAACCGAATCTTGGACCAAGAGTAAAAGGTTGGTATCGAGTAGTAAGCTTTGTCCGCCCCTCCAATGTTGTTGTGGGTGCCCAAAATTGAACTAGGCACGGATCACGTAATTGTAAAGACATCGATTTTTGGAGAGCACGTCTGATATTGTCTCTAACTTTGGGAATCGCACAAACGTTGGGATTAAAGTCCGCACAATTCTCTGTAAATGAAAAATAGCGGTTGAGCCAAAAATAAGAAGAAAGGAAAGAAAGACTTTGGGAGAGAGAGAGATAGAGGTGACTTGCCGGGAGAGAGAGACGCTTCGATCTCGTGGTCTTGATCGCTCCCGAAAACCCATCCAATGTACCCCCAATTATTATGGAAGGGCATATATCGCGACCATTTGAGTTGTTCTTTTAGCATGTATTTCTTGAAATCGGGAGGGAAATAGTTCTCCTCAGGTTCTCCTTCATGGATTCTATCGGCATCACCGTGATAATCACTTCGGTTGAAGGAGAGCATCTTCTTCAAGTTTTGCAGAGAGAAATGGAGGTGCAATCCCACCCAAAAATAAAGTAAAATGCCTTTATTTATAGTACAACACTCCGTACTAGTCTGGGGCCCAGTAAATGCATCTTTTTCCAATCACCCCCGTGGATCAAAAGGTTTTCCTCCGTGGTTTTCCTGGTTCAAAAGGGTAAAGGGTTTGTCATTTTACATTCCGACCAATCTTGAGCTCAAAGGATTCAGCTCGCCATCCATTTTTAAAAGTCAGCAATTCAGAATGAAGGACAACAGCTGTCAATTGATTTTCTCGGTGGCGGAGCCAGGAATCGAAATCGGACGGGGCCGAATTATGAAAAAAATCTCAATTCAATAATATCATTCGACAAACGTAGTAATTATTGCACGATATCATTCACAATAATTTAGTGTTCTCAAAATGAAATTTATTCTTACTTTTTTGTTATTTTTGCAATTTATATATGTATTTTAAAGAATATCTATAAAAAAAAATATGCAAAATATATTCCGAAATAGAATACCGGGGAGGCCGGGGCCACCCGCCCCTTCATGCCTCCGCCACTGGATTTTCTAATACTACTTGACAAATCTCCCACTCGCCTTTCTTCTAATACTGATTAGCACTGATAAACAAACCAAAATTTTCAAGTTCGAGAAGGTGTTACCTTACTAAAAGCCCATTGAGATTTATATACTATTGCACAAACAAATTCAAGTTTGAATATTTTTTTGAAGTTGGTTATGTTGTTCAATTAAACTCAAACAAGTTATTACTTCTTTATTCAATGAAAAAATCTACAACACACACCTTTTAAAAATGTGTACGATATATATCCATTGTGTTGTCCATATTGCACCACTGCATAGTAATTAACCTGGAGAATCGGTCATTTGTAACATTTTCGTGAGTTTCGTAACTTTTATACTAAGAATTCGTAATTTTTCAGTAATATAATTCGTAACATTTTCTTGCGTTTTGTAACTTTTCGTGTGTTTCGTAACTTTTTGTGGGACTCGTAACTTTAAGACAAAAAATCGTAACAAAAAATCGTAACTTTTCTCAAATATGATTCGTAACATTGTTCTGCATCTCATAATTTTTAAACAAAAATTCATAACTTTTCATGAATATGATTCGTAACATTTTCGTTCATCTCGTAATTTTATAGTAAAAAAATCGTAGCTTTTCAACCATGTATAATCAATTGAGTAATCGATTGGCAACAATCAAATCCGTTAACAATTATGTCATCAATTTTATAATCATTAAGTAAATTTTATTCATTTCAAGCACAAATGTTAAAAATAGCACTAAATTTTATTCATTTCAGCTATTCATTTTGCCAAAAAAATGAAGTCAATTGCCCCTCCCTCCCTCGCCGGATTCTGCAACACGTCGCGGGAACTGCAATTTCTCGACGGAATCTGCAAATGGGGGACGGTGAGGGAGTGCCAAAATTTAGCACTTATCCACTTGTTGGAGCTAAAACCGCATTGGACAATGGACATACTCTTATAGACTCATACGGCACTGCCTACTACTCTGCGGCCCAGTAAGTGCAACTTTTGCTAATCACTCCGCGTGATCAAAAGGTTCAAAGGGTTTGTCACTTTACTTTCCAACCTATCTTAGGTTGGAAGTGTTCAACTCACCATTCATTTTTCAAAGTCCGCAATTCTGGACGAAATTGATTTTCGAATAACAATTCTCCATGTAAGCTCCATAGGTCCGAGCTCTCTCGTGGTTGGCAATTTCATATCAAAACACTATGAAGCACGGATACGGATATGAGATACGAGATATGGATACGATACGATACGATACGGATACGCAGATAAGTGATTTTTGCAAAAACTCGGATAAGATACGTTGGGGGATACGTTGAATATAAAAATATATAATATATATATATATATATATATATAATAATTTTTAATTTCTAAAATTCAATTACACAAGTTTAATTTTAAAATTTTATGATCTTTGTGTGTTAAAAAAAATAAAAAATAAAAAGAGAAACTTAACCAAAAAAACTGAATATACACACACACAGATAAGACGAGAGTGAGAGACGAGAGAGAGAAAGATGAGACGAGAGAAAGAGAAAGACGAGAGCAGAGAGACGAGAGCAGAGAGAGAGAGAGACTTACCGGAATCAAAGATGAGAGGAAGATCGACGACGGGGGCTGGTCACCGTGAAGACTCGTCGACGATCGACGACGAAGATGGGTGAAGAGAAGCCAGAGTCGATCGGTTTGCACAACAGTTCATAAATCGTACTCTGTAAGCCTCGTACTGTGTAAGACCGTAAGCAGTCGACTGGGGAGTTTAAATTTCAGCCTTAATTACACTTTGGGCCCATATATTTTATGTAATAACAAATTAACCCCCGCGCGTATCCAAAACGTATCCTAAACGTATCCAAACGTATCCAAAACGTATCCGAATTACAAAAAATAAATTTAAATTACGGATACTCTAAAAAAACGTATCGGATACGTATCCGGAGCGTATCCGTATCCGATACGAGTACGGTACGTGATACGGAGGCTAAAATAGAGTATCCGTGCTTCATAGTCAAAACATATATTCATGTGTATCCCTTTTTTTATCGAGTAGTCTTTTTTTTTTCTTATTATTTTAGAGTGTTTGTTTAGGATGTAGAATGGAATCAATGGGTCAATGTAATTGAGAGGTAGATTGATAGGTTTAGTCAAGTTTTAAATGTTAATTGTTGGAGAAAAGAAGTTTCGGTGAAGTGCTCAAGCATTTTCAAGCCACGGGTCCAGAATATGGACTGTTAAGAAGTGCTCGAGCAACTTTCAATGTGCTCGAGTAGTCGGCGAAGCTTATTAAAGGTTAGCAGCTAGGGTTTCGGATACAGATCTTTAACAATCTTTGTTTTCACGTTAAAAAAGAGAGCAGCATCTTTGACTTTGGTTTTTGGGTCTTTGAGTTCATATATGAAGGATTGAGTCACACAATCAAATACTCCAAGAAGTTTATTCAATCTTTGATTTTTTATTTTTTTTTTGTCATTCGTCATTTCTAATTTATTATACGGGGAGGGGAAGGGGGACTCGACCCCATGATGCAGTATGGGGCATCTAAGAGCTCTACCGCATGAGCTAGCCGCCACTTGCATTCAATCTTTGATTCAACCAATAGAATTAATGGTTCAAATTCACTTGAATATTTATTTGAACTATTAATTTCACTTTTGAAATAATTCTCAGGATACTTAGCATTTTCCTTCCCACCCGTCCTTTATTATGGCATAGTTTCCCACTTGATTTTATTAGATTTTATCAAGTGAGGAAGAAAGTTTGATAAAATCTAAGATTTTTGCATTAAAAAATCTGAGATTTTATCAACTTTCTTCCTCACAACTCTTGATTTTATCAAATGGGAAACTCACCCCATATACACTACTGCTAATAATAATCTGGGCCAGTAAGTGCATCTTTTTCCAATCCCTCTCATGTGGCTCGAAGGGTTTATCATTTTGCTTTCCGAAAGGGGATAACAAGATACTTCAAAACACCCCCAAAATCTTCGGTCTTTTGTCAAAAATAAAATACTACAGTAACAATCTAAGAAAAAAAACACGTACTTCAATGCACATTTTATATTTTTAATACATTTTACACTTACTTTTATACATTTTATAAATTTTAACATATTTTTTAAACCTCAACATAAGTGTATTGGTTTTTTTTAATACTCCTACTAGTGATAAGAATTCTTCCAAAAACACGTGTTTCTCCACAAGACCACATCGAAGCAGTCAACCAAACCATCGGCAGCCAACAACCACTTCTCTCTCTCTCTCTCTCTCTCCCTCACACACACACACACACACTCCCAAGCTTCAATTCAATGGCCGACTCCGAAGCAGGACAACATCACCAACACTCAACCAACATTTCCTCCGACAATCTCCCTCTGGTTCTCATCCATCGACTCCCGCAATTCGACCTCTCCTACAAATCCTGGCTTCCCGCCACCAAATTCCGCCTCCTCGACCCACTAGACCCGTCCTTCTCCTCCACCCCATCCGCCCAAACCCTAGCCCAATCGGCTCGCCTCCTCCTCTGCCTCGGCCCCTCCCCGCTCACCCAACACACGCTCGATCGCTACCCCTCGATCGAGTGCGTCGTGGGCTCCAGTGCTGGACTCGACCACCTCGACCTCTCCGACTGCCGCCGCCGTGGCATCGCCGTCACCAACGCCGGCGACGCCTTCTCCGACGATGTTGCTGATTTTTCTGTTGCCCTCCTCTTGGATGTTCTCCGCCGTGTGTCGGCTAGCAACCGATATGTTCGGGCCGGATTGTGGCCCGTGAAGGGAGATTATCCTCTTGGTTCCAAGGTGATTTTCCGTCTTTTTCAACCATTTCTTCTGCTCATCGGTATCTGCTGCTTTGTTAGATTCTACTTGAACTCCTAGTATTGTAATTAAGCCTTTCTGTAGCTTTTTGAAAAACTATACTCCTACCATAATACAAATTCAGATTGCGGATAGGAGGGCAAACGAAGTGAGTCGAGCCGAGCTTTAAGGAGCTTGAACTCGGCTCGTTTAAAACTTATTGAGCTCGAGCTCAAATGAAGGGTGACTATCCTCTTGGTGCCAATGTCATTTCTGTGTTTTTGTTACACTCAGATTTGATTCTGCCTGTTTCATTGGGTTTTACATGAACTTAGTTAAACTAAGCTTTTCAACTCATATTCCAATGTGGTTACTTCGTTCGGAGAGACGTGTATATTATCTGCATATAGAAACTGAATCAGAGTATTTCCGACTAGGTTGCAAACGAGCCCCGTTTCAAGGTGGTTGAGGTCAGCTCGTTTAAAATTCTGGAAGGTGGAGCTCAGCTCAAACTTGAATCAAGCCCCACGTTAAGAGTCCATATCCTCCCATGTTAACTTCCTCATGTGATCTCTTATCTGATGCCTGCCTAGAGAGTGACACCTCACCCATTTAACAAATCAAATGCTGAGATTACACTTTCAGTAAAGCTAGCCAAAACAATGTCTTTTTTGAGGGGAGCGGGGAAACAAATTCTTATGCACCAATGTTAGTTTTCGATTTACTGTCTGCCTAGAGGAAAAAGTTCGATTAAACTTGCACAGAAACTTGTCTTCCATTCACAACTCCTTCCCAGCAATCAAAGCAATGAACATTACATTCTCAAAATTCAAATATTTCTAGGTTCAAGAAGATGCTACATGGACCTAATATGAATTTTTTTAAGCAATTTCAGCAAGTCCAGAATAATTTCATTAGAATATCCTTTGATTACATATCAATGTCCAAGCATGTAATTCCAAAAAAACATGAATTGCAAAAGGGAACCATGAAATACAAGAAGCAATCTAGTGAATGTCACAGATAAAGAAAATAGTATATGGAGAAAGTCCAAGAATTCATCTCCAAGCATCTCCACGAAAGTGGATAAGAATTGGGGTTGGTTTGTTTGTTCTCTTTCTACTAGACCCTAAGGGTTTGTTTGGAAGTTGGAACCGGGGAAAGGAAGAGAAGAGAAAGGAAAGTTTAAAAGTTTTCCTCTCCTTCGTTTGGTTTGAGAGGAAAAAGAGGAACAAATGACCAAATATAGTACCCGGGAATAGTAAAATTTTCTTTTTTTTCCTCACAATGTCCTTCAATATTTTCCTTTCCTGTCCCCCACTTTCCACAAGTTTCAAACATTTCATAAACGACTCTGTTTTGGATCGTTTAATGAAAATGTAATGTCGGCCTTTGCTTTGTTAAATGGAGAGGTGTCACTCCCTAGTCATCACAGAGGATCTGGACTCCCACGTTATTGGGTATCTTGATATAGCCATGGGTCAAGTATTGGGTACCTTTCCTCCTGGGGTATGCCCCTTGTAGGCTTTATATCCGGTTAACCTTTTTTCTATTTCAAGCTAAGTCACCAAAAAAGAAAAAAAAAAAAAAAAAAGGTATTGGGTACCAACCGTCTTATGACCCTTACTCCCGTGCTGTACTATAATAAAACCATATTAGTTGCCCACACAGTTCTGTGGAATACGAGAATGTTTCTCTTAGAAATACCACAATTTTGAGTTCTAGTACTCAAATCTAAAACCATTTGAGTTCTTCACTTTTGGAAGTGTCTTTTATTTATGAATAGTAATGATCACAACTAAAAGCCTGTACTAATCTTTATGTTCACAGAGGTAATTTTTTTCATAGTGGTTGACTGGTTGTTCTAGTTATTGTCAATATGACATTTCTTTATTTTTTTTTATTATTGTTTTTGACATTTTGATCTTATCTAAAAGAGAAAAGTAACAACTAAGGAAAGTCCATACCGTAAGTAAACTAAATAAACTCCTGGATGTGCAGTTTTAATGCTAAGACAAGAAATTTTTGCAAATACCTTGTCCCTCACCTTTTTCATCAGCTTGTCGTATTGCTTCTTCATGTTTATATGCCACATGTCATGCTTCTGTATGATATCTTACTGCAGTAGTTTTCTTCTTGAGCTTAGTTTACAGAACAACTTATATTAAGACATGATTATCATTGCAGTTAGGGGGAAAGCAGATTGGTATCGTGGGGCTGGGAAGTATTGGTTCCAGGATTGCTACAAGGCTGGAGGCCTTTGGCTGCAGCGTCGCATACAACTCCAGGAAAAAGAAACCTCACGTTCCGTTTCCATACTATGAAAATGTCCATGATCTTGCAACAAATAGCGATGCTCTAATTATCTGCTGCGCATTAACGAACGAAACCCACCACATGATTAACAAGGATGTCATGACTGCACTGGGAAAGGAAGGTGTCATCGTTAATGTTGGACGTGGGGCCCTTGTTGATGAGAAGGAACTGGTTCAGTTTTTGGTGCGAGGTGACATTGGAGGTGCAGGGCTTGATGTATATGAGAATGAACCTGTTGTGCCCAGAGAATTGTTTGGATTGGACAATGTTGTGCTGTCTCCGCATAGAGCTGTTGCAACCCCAGATGCCATTTTAGCTCTCCAGGAGGTAGTCATAGCCAATTTAGAGGCTTTCTTTTCAAATAAGCCTTTGGTGTCGCCAGTGGAGCTTGAATGAAAGCAATTATCGGTAAATTTAGGTCAATAAAAGATTGATTGGTGGAAGACAACATGATGTTGTACCTTCTTACTTTGTCAAATTCAAAAATCAGAGGAGCTGCGGTATCTTCTGAAGTTCTTGTAAAATGGTAAGTTTCAAGATCACTTAATTGATGTAGAATGTGGGTGCATTGAGTTTGATTATGCTTGGTAAGAGTCAAGTGAATTCTTCTACGTATGTCTGGGCTGATCGAGCTTGGTTTCTCAATCAGTTGGACAACTCTGTCTGGGGTGGCGTATGGCATTCATATGCAGCAAGCAAAACTTATAGAGCAGCACCAGATCTTATACGTAGTGCAGTTCAAACAAGCAGCAATGTTCTCTCAACAAAACATTTGGAGTAATATTCTGTACATTTAATTTGAATTTGAGCAGTGCATAATTCAGCTATTCAGTGTGAATTGTTTGCTAAGTGCTAGGCTGACATCATTATTAATTTATTTTCGTAAACCCCTTCTTTTTTTTCATTTATCGAACACAGCATCAGAAAAACGAGGGATAGATCGCTCAAGGGAGCAACCCGGGATAGATGCAAGATTCTCTCTTCTGGCCTTCGCTTAGAAACATAAGTTCCATTTTTCCAGCACACGCAAACCCTGCGTTCTGACAGTTGAATAGCCTTCTTGTGTGGTCTTCAAAGCCTGATTAAGGCGCCTTGAAGCAAAATCCTTCGGTTGAGCCTTGTTGAGTTTCTCTGCCCCGGTGGCTTCACTGGGGGGGGGGGGGGGGTGTTTCGGGGAAGTCGGGAAAAAAAAAAACCCGATTACTGCATGTTAAGTGGGACCTGCCCAATTTGACAAGCACCATAAGCTCCTCCCTTGTTGGACTCATCCAAGCACGTCTCCTTGCAGGACCTACCTCACACTTTCAGTTGGTGTAAGCTCTGATACCACCTATAACGACTTGCGACACCTGACCTACTAATCCTTAACCTTAACACGCGACTCAAAAGGTTAACATTGAATTAATGTAATTAGTGGGCATTGCCTTGTACATTACTCGACCTTTTTATAACCTTCCATTGTTACATCTCACAAAAGTACTAGCAATTAACTTTCTTTTTATCGATGGCAATAACTTGGTAATTTTGTTTGGTCTAGAATGTCTGGCTCAGGATTAGTTATCGGAAAGATTAAAAAAGAGAGAGAAAATAAAAAATAAAAGACCGCTAAAATCAGCAGCAATACGGCCCAATATCCATCTTCTTACTGGCCGATCTTGAGCACATCGGATGGATTCTAGTTTGGGCTTGTAGGGCTGAAAATGGTTTTGAAAGTTAATCTGTGGGCCGATGTATGTTGCTTGGGCTTCTGAAATTGATGTGAATGTTGCCGAGTCTGTGGGAAGCTGGCCTCAGTTTTTAAGGGCAATTGGGGTAGCACCATTTTTAAGTGAACCATTGGTAGGTGTTATCTCTAAATAGAAGAACAAAGGCAAAATCAAATCAAATACTGTACGAGAAGGCCGACATGCACCAAGGAGTCCAATTTATGTTGAAATCATATCATTTTGTGTAATCGTGATTCTTTAACGTGAATTATTTTGTTAAAATTAGAGTGTTGTTAATAAATTCAACTCAATTATTGACAGAACAAAAGACATTCAGTGAGTAACGTCATAATCTATCAAAGTCATGTTGAATGACTATCTGAGAACATTTAATTGACACGAATTTAAAAAACCAACGTACTAAGTGATAGCGAGTTAGGATAGATAAATTCAATTTGCAAATTAGATTCGCATAGACATGACAGAAGCAAATTCTTCCTTTCCATAATTGCTTCCTTACCTCATTTTAATTATATATTCACTCTTTAACAACAAAATTAATCAAGCCTATGGAACATAATGGTGACATTATACTGGTTACATCCAAGCACAAAGATTGAACCTAGAATTTTAGTATTTTCTAGGAACATGGAAATCCTAGAAAATGAAAGTAGCAAATTGAGAGAAGAAAGTTCTCCTCTCTCTATGAGAATTTTTTTTGGCCACATGGTATCCGAACACTGCATCCGAACCGTCCAAAAGTGTATTGGACGATCGAGATTAAAACACTCTCTCTCATCTTTCTCTTTCCTTTTTTCTCTTCACATTCAAACCACCCAAAATCAAAATGAATGGTCTAGATGCGCCGAAGGAGTACCACGTGGTACCCTCCCGGCACTGAAAAATTGCTCAAAAATAAACCTATGAGAAAACCCAAAGGCAATGTGTTCGAATTAGGAGGGAACGGATTAACACTACGTACCAAAAGAGAGACCACTTGGGCGCGGGAAAATGCCCGTGCAGTCCCTCATTCGCCTATAAAAACCCTAATTCACCTTCAAAGCCCCAAAAAAAACCCAACCTGCGAAAATTCACGACCACCTTCTCCGCCCCTTACGTCGATCGATCGGTGCCCTAAAAATGTATCGAACTTCCCTATCAGATCCTTCTACTACAGCCCTCGCTTTCGCTTCTCGAAGAACCTAGGGTTCACTTTTTTGTAATTAGTTCGCCTGTTAAGCCTCAAATCATAGCTTACTCTTGAAATTGGGGGTTTGTGTCGTAAAGACTTGATCTTTGCGATTTCTGAGCAAGTTGGTTGTCCTGTTTGGTGAAAATGGCTGATGCGTTTGAAGAGGAAGCAGAGCCCACGGTTTCGATCCACGACTATCTCAAAGGCGTCGAAGAACAGGAATTGGTAACATTGATTCCTTGTATCCAAGTTTCCAACTTATTTTCCTTTTGCTGCATGCAGATGTTTCCTAGTTACATCCGTTTACTGTGATTGTTTGCTGAGAAATGCAGGAAAATATGTATATTGAACTCTGGAATGGGGAACTTTATTGTTAGATTGTGAGAAAATCAAGGATATGCTTTGTGTAGTGATTGTTGGATTCAGGGCCGGCCCTAGCTCATTTGGGGCCTAAAGGGATACCTTTTTAAGGAGGCCTTTTTAATTTTGTTGTCTTCAAAGGCCATTCTCACTTTTTGCTTTGCTGTATTTTAATTCAGTTTTTACATATATTGCTCATCGTTTCATGGAGAAACAAATTGATTTAAATATGCGACGTTAAGAATTGGAGTCTTATTTAGCTTCAACAAATAACAAGTACGACAATTATTTCAGAATCAAGATCGCCATTTATTTAGTCTTAGGGGTTTACAATGGAGTAATTTAAGCGGAGGCCTTGGTGGATGTTAGACTTGAAGCTTCTATATTTATGGGACCTTGTTAGAACCTCGGGCCTAAAGCCACAACGTCAGTGGCTTTGGGGTTGTGCCGCGCTTGGTTGGATTGGGTTAGATTATTGGAACGCGGAGGCAGGACGATATATGGTTTCTTCATTCTAAATTAGGTTTCATCTTTCACCACATGTTCGCATGCTGTCAAATGGTGCAATTGGTTCTTGGTAAATGAGTTTGATCGAAGATTTTGTGTTTGTGGGGCAAAAGATTGACGCATGTACAAACGCTGCAAATATGTGTATTTGCTCCTTGAATGTGCTTATGTCTGGTCAAATTCAGTTGGCTACTTTGATTTATGATGGCTACTAAATCCAAATGATTACTTCACAAAGATACACATCTCCTATGTTCAGTTGTATCTAGCATGATGACGAATGCCTTAGTGGCTTAGTTAATATGTATTTGGGAATTGTGCATTGTCAGGTTGGTATAGCATAATAGAATCCTAATGGACTATTTACACAATTGAACAAAATCTCAACCTCGAAAGGCCTTTGTTCTTTCTGTAGAATGTTTTTCCTTCGGTTAACTTGTTAGTTGTTCATGTCTCCTAATTAATGACATTCACGGTGGACACTGTCACATTATTGAGTCTTTTATTCTTCGGCAAAAATATACTCCGAATAAACAAACAACTTGTTCTTTGGTGAGATTGGGTTATTTCTTTATGTGACGGCAGTGATTCATTGGTCTCCCACTTACTGTTAATGAGAGGTTAATCTCGATGTCTGTAATAGTATAATGAGGGATGATTTTAATTTTTACCATTAGTGTTAACCGGAAACGAGCTCAGCCAAAAGAACAGACTTGAATGTTGTCAGATGCTATAGGTTAATCACAAGGCCCAAGGGACATGAATTGGAAATGTTTTGGTGAACAATGTGAAAGTTTTAGTGTACGAGTCAAACCACAATATTGAACTAGAATTTGTAGAAGATGTATCTCAAAAGAGAATTATGGAGAATTTATGAGGACAAACATCGAATGGTGAAGTAATGATATTGCAATTTAACCATTGTGAAACTATGAATAGAGACATAATGTGGTGGTCATAATCACAAGACATGATTAGTCGAACTCCAGACTTATTTTTATTTGTAGTTATGAGCTTAATTTAGAATTTATGCTCGATAGAATATTCATAATTGGATGCGAGGTATATTTGGTGGACCTCAACACTCTTCAAACAAGTGTTGACATTTCAAATATGATTGCAAAGTGTCCAATTAGTTTATTCTCTTATCTTAGATTAATTGAAATCAACAAGCTTCAGAAAACAAGCGGGGTGCTCTTGTGATGCATTTGGAATGGTGCTGCATGTTTAAAGCAATAAAACTAGGGCAAGATCAAAACTAAATTGATTCTGGAGTCGCTCATTGGAGTTTATGAATTTGTCAACCTTTAAAGTCCCGGCAATTTATTGTTTTGAATTATAAATTACCGATTAAAATCTCTCTTTTCAATGGCCGGTCGAAGGCTAGTCACACTTCCTATAATAGGTGGAAACAATTGTCACCAGTGAAATTCAAAATCTATTTTAAATAGAAAGGTAGACATCATTAGTTGAAAACTTCTCATGAATGGTGATACGTAGTTAAACAAGTAGTTGCCTCTATGTTCAGAGCGGGGTCTGAGATAGGTGGATTTTGTTTGTGCTTATATGCATCAGTTCACTTGAAAGAAATCGATCTAAAAAAAGATCTCTTGCCATATTGAAAGTGGAAAGATCTCTATGTTGTGGGTACGAAATTGAGAGAACCGTTTTGCCGATGCCGAATCTACCCCTTTCAGATAATTATCACAACAACAATAGAACCCTAGTCCCCAATCATTGGGGGTATGGGCGGGGATGATTGGAGACAGACCTAACCTTTGGCAATATGCACAAAGTGGCTGCTCTCAGAATACCACTGAAATAGTGGCCCCCCTAAACCTCCAAGGACCGAGGAGCTACAGGGACGTTTTGCTGTAGAACCATGCCCCCAAATCAAAGCCGAAAGGCATCAGGGAGGGCAGGCCTAGAGACCCAAATCAATTTTTGTGCTCATTACTGTACTTCCTTCATTCATGGTCTAGAGCATCTCGCTAATGAGCACATTAACTATCAGATGGTAATTTTTATTACATAATAAGAAAATATAAATTATTAAAACAAGTTAAAAGGGACGATGAGAAAAAAGTATCAAGTGTATAGAAGTATATACCAACAAGTTAGAAGGGACGATGAGAAAAAAGCATCAAGTGTATAGAAGTATATACCAACAAGGTTAGCGCATACAAGTCGACAAATCTTGTGCTTGTCAAACCCCAACAAAGTTTCAAGGTACTAGCAGCAATAAAAGATCAAACATAAGTACCACCAAAACCTCAATATGCCACAACCAAAGGGCATCACAACTCCAAGAACTAGATGCAAGACACAGCTCTAGACTTGAAATGGATATGAAAAACCATCAACTAAAGCCCTCTCCCAACAACTACCTGACTCTCATCAAAGGACCTTTGTGTTATTTAAGGGAGTGTACTTTTAAAGGTTACAGGTTCGAATCCAAGGAGGGCAACTTTGCTCTATAATGTCAGAAGTTTGGTTCATGCCAACCACTCTTCCCAAATTACATGAATGGGTACTTAACTAGGTTTACCACTTTACCCTACTGCCTGCCTATTGAAACATGTGAAATAAGTGGGGTTTCTTATTTTTTTTGGAGGTGTAGATGATGAAATTTGATTTTGCATTCTCTTAAATGAGAGCATCATTGTTCTTCCTTAGAATCAAGAATTGGTTGAGGAAACATTGCTATCGTAAGCTTAAAGGCCAAAAGTTAGTTATAATAGAAATCTTCAAGGCCAAGAGTCATTTGGAGGTTTGTTTCGAAGGAGGATAGAGGGAAAAACGGAAAATTTATGGTTTCTGAATTCGATGAGTACTAAATCACATGATTACATGAATCATATCTAGATTGTGAATGTTAAGATTTGTGAACAAATTCCGATAGATTGGTTAGATTTGACTATGATATGAGATTCATTCGATATGTTTGAATCACATTAAGATCCAGTAGAATCAAATTGTAAGGCAGGACTCGTGTGTATTGAAAAGCTAAAACCTAGGCATCTCAGCTATTTTCTGAATAACTGGGGCATATCAAGATTGATGCTAAGAATTTTTATTCCTATTTAATCTTGTTATTTATTGCAATTGAAGTAACAATCCTTAATATGATGTCGTATCCTTCTATATGTTCATTGTTGTGGCCTTGTCGTTGTTGTGCACTGGCCTTTGGGACATTCTCGCCTTGTTATTGTGTTCGTGTCTACTGGCCATTCCCGTGCTTCATAGGTTATAGGTGAAGTGAAGGTTGGAGATATTACTATGTGTCTATTTCGAGTGTTATTTTTCCATTTGTGATTTGAGACTCAAAATTGGTAACAAAGTAAAGTGTCTTGGCTACACAAATTTGTTTTTGTTCTTGGAGTTTGTCACCACTGCAACGGTTACTAGAGAACGATCTTCCTCTTAATTATATCAAATGTCTCGAACCGAAGATGTGAATGAACGGTGTAAAATTCTGAATTTAATTTTAACTGAGATCCGTACATCGCTAGTGGGATTATTCTTGGTTTACTAGTGAATATCAAAAGAAATTTTTGCCCATAAATGTAACTTGTTTATCGTTTAGCTGAACACCGGAGTCCGCTTCATGCTCTATTTGTTTTCGTGTGGTAAGCACTCCAATTTAGGGTATTTTGGATATTTAATGTGAAAAGCATAATTTGTATTCCCAAATTTCCTTCCCTATCAAATGTAGGGTATAAATTTAATGTGAAAGTCCTTATATTCATTATCTAGCTTAACTCTATATCTGATTCCTGTACCAAATTTTTATTCGTATGCCCAATATGTTCTTTTGTCTATATCTTTGCTTCCTTCTGAGTTGTTTTTTTTTTTTTTTCATATGGCAATTTAAAGGAAGCGGATTTGGTTTTGGGTGGTGATGAGGGCAAAGAGTGCACTTATACCAAAGGTTATATGAAGAGGCAGGCAATCTTCTCATGTTTGACCTGCACCCCAGATGGAAATGCTGGAGTCTGCACTGCATGTAGCTTGTCTTGCCATGACGGCCATGAGGTATACCTCAGTATAATGATTTTACTTGGTGATACCTAATGAAATTGTGTGTTGATTTGTAAGTGCATCAGTTGGTGATATCCACCGTAACTAGAATTTTTTTGCTCGGACTTTCCATAGCTACTAGTCATATAGCTCTATATAAGTGTTCTTCTGCATCAAATTATACTTTTATGAGGCCGTGAGTTTCTGTAACACGAGTCTAACCAACTTTACAAGCTTTATTGTTACTGCATTTATGGTTCTTTTTTGTTGATTTCTGCCATTCCGTCTCTGGATGTGTTATCATGTTATTCGCTGATAAATATATCATTTGATAGGTGCACTTTCTATTATCAATCATCATAACTGCCTTTTATTCCAAACAGACCATATTCATTAACAGATTCATATCATAAGGTTATAAAGGGGTTTCTTACATGCTGGCTATTATCAAAACAGACTATTTGGAGAATATTTTAGTCTCATTGGTTGTGGGTGGTGATATTGGATTCAATTTTCACCTAAATTGTTTTCAATTTTGGGCTAATCACTTAAATTCAGCCTCACACGTTCTGGTTTGTGCATTGGCTTGACTGCTTAGCTTCCATGTGTCCTTCTAATGGAGAGGACCTATAATAATGCGCACTTGCATCTTTCCATCACCGATCCTATCCTGTTTTTGTTTTGACTGTCAACATCAAGATTTTATTAACTCATGAATGTTTGTGTTCTGCATGCCTCGTCTTGTAAAATCTTGTGACTATTTGTATTACTTTTTCTTGTATTTGATGATGGTTTCCTTTTTCTATTTGGACAAGATTGTGGAATTGTGGACCAAGAGAAACTTTAGGTGTGATTGTGGAAACTCAAAGTTTGGGGAGTTCTTTTGCAAGCTCTTCGCAAACAAAGAAGTAGAAAACATCGATAATGCATATAACCATAACTTCAAAGGTGCATATTGCTCATGTGGTCACCCCTATCCTGATCCAGAAGCTGAGGAACAAGTAGAGATGTTACAGTGCTGTATTTGTGAGGACTGGTTTCATGAGGAGCATATTGGCCTTGAGTCTTCAGATGAGGTTGGTACTCTTATCTCCTCCACAGATCTATTTTTGTAGCATTTAAGTCCTTTTCTGTCAGGTGTTCTAGTTTAAATTGCTTACCGTATTATCATTCCACTTCAGTCTAATAATTACGTGGGTAGTAGTAAATTGTACAGTTGTGCTTACCATACATCTCTGTGTGAGTTTCCTAGAAAAAAAAAGGTATGTGGTTGTGTAGGGGATTGTCCGTGGCAGCAGATTGGTCTATGGCATGATCTAAGGTTGTAAAGATAGATGGTCAATTTTTAGTGGTCCTATTAAATCTTCTATTGGTTCTTGGATTGGATTTGTGAAGGGAAAGGGAAATAAAAGGAAAAGACATAAAAGTGAAAAGTGAAAAGTTTGAAATTTATGCTTGATACAATGATATTTAACGTGGCCTAGATTTCAACTTTTCACTTTTGTAGGGTTTTAATCAGTTAGGGAAATGTTTTATCCTGTGCATACCAAACGTCAGAGAGTGAATTTTATTTTTTGCAAATCATCCAGCCTTTCTCTATCAATATTCTTATAATATTGAGTTTCATTCTTGTATTTTGGTTGTTGCCAAGATTGGTTATTACAAATAAAAGCATGGTCATACTTTGGTAGTTTGATTCTGTGGGTGTGAATATTGTTTTGGAAATACAATACACCAATTCTGAAGAATAGCCCCTGCATCTTCTTCTAGTGTTTGCTGGATACCACGTAGGCTACTAGAAATTGATATAGATGGAGCTTATCAGGCAAAGCTCATTGCGTTGAACTGGCCTCGTGTTAAAACAAATCTCTAGAACGTGCGATAGTATTTCTTGTCGATATATCTATTGTTTAGGTTTATCTGTTGTAAGTCTGCTGAGTGGGAAAAGGTCGTATTCAGTATCAATGTGGTTAAACATGACCAACTTCTTCCGCGCTTGTATGACTCATGGCCTGTGGGATCTGGTCTGGTCTATATTCTACTTTCCTGCATTGTAGGCATTTTATCGTGTTTTGTTATTTCGTATAACCCAACTCAACTCGACCCATTTCCAACTTCTTGTGATTACTGTTGGTAATGTGGATCTCTTTTTTCTGTCAATGCTTGATTTTTTATCTAGCCTGCAGTGTTCATATTTTTATTTTGAATTGGTAGTAGTTGTTTTTTTCCTATTGAGATTTTTATTCTTGACCTTCTATTTATTTATTTTCTTTCATGACAGATTCCAAGAGATGAGGAAGGGGAGCCACTATATGAGGATTTTATTTGCCTGGTTTGCTCAGAGGCTTGTTCTTTCTTGACCCTTTATCCTCCAACTATTTGGGCTGTAAAGCAGCATGATGCTACTAATGCTACCAAAGACAAAAATGTGTTGGAAGAGACACCTTCAGCTTGCGGATCCTCTCAGAAGCTTGATAATGGAATATGTTCTTCTGAATCTCCCAAAGTAAACTGTGTGTTGCCGAGTGCTACTTCTGAAATGGTGTCTACTGGGAAGTGTATACTTGTTGGAGAAACCTCTGAGAAAAAAGTTGATTCCAATGAATTAATTCCTGGTTCTGGACCAAGTACCGTATGTGTTCTTGGAGCTGATCTGGTTGTAGCTCCACCTGCTTTAGAAAAGACTAAACCGATGTTTCTTACCAAAAACTGGAGAGATGTCCTCTGCAGATGTGAGAAGTGTGCGAGTTTCTGCACCCAAAAGGGAATCAGTTTCTTGCTTGACAAGGAAGATTCAATCGCAGAGTATGAGAAAATGGCGAAGCAGAAGAGGGAAGAGAAGTTACAGCAACAGGAGGGTGATGAGTATGACTTTCTGAATAATCTTGGTCATGTGGAGAAAATAGAGATCCTGAATGGGATTACTGACATGAAGAATGAGATTCATACTTTCCTGGTAGGTTTCTGGAAAGTTCAATGGGCTTCTTTATTGTCGTACACTAGCATTATGGAAACATGCAAAACTGAGAGCATAGAAGTTTAATTCTCACACGCACTACATTTCCTTCGATGGATAATGTTTGCCTGAAATATTTTACGTCTTTTGATATTTGGTACGACGGAACCAAAAGTCGATGAAAAACGTTTTCCGTGGCCCTCAGAAAATGAGTTTGATTTTGGTGAAGAGCATTCTTTCTTGGAAAACATTGCTTGGATCTGCACTAGTAGTCTACTACTACATACCAGTACAGCAATAGCATTCAACCACAGGTCAACCACCACAACTATTGCTGCCACCACCGCCACCCACCATCACTAGGATAGCCACTGGCACCATCATGCGTGGAGTTCAGAAGAAACCGTTTTCCATGCAAAACATTTTCTTTAGAATCCAACTAGTTAAATATTTTAGAGTTTTTTGTTTAACTACAAGTTTAATGATCTAACAAGTATGTTCTTGACAGGAGTCCTTTGACGCATCAAAGCCAATAACATCTGCAGATGTCCACCAAGTTTTCGAGAATCTTGCCAAGAAGCGCCGCAGAATGTAAGTTATCCGTGGGTCTGTACTAAAGTTATGGAGCTCTGGTCGCTCTAGTCCTGGTTCAGAAAATCTAGAAAGCGTACTTTGGAGTGTTTTCTGAAAACTCCTTAAAACTGCTGTAGTTATGTAAACTATCAACCTCAACAACCTTATGGGGCTTTAGTGATATTTAGCCTGAATGAAGTGCAATATTTATGGAAGGCTTATGAAATCCAAGGACAATTTTAATGGGTTTCTCTGACAATTCTTTTTAGTATGGTTTGATCCTTTTTTTTTCCCCTTGTGAATGCTCTTATAATTGCTGCTGGGGCATTTTGGCCTGATTCCAATGAGTTGTGGTATTACTTTTTTTCAGGGTTTGCTTTAAAAATCAGATTGCATGTTTGGTAACTGGGATTGTCCCTGCAGTAGTGATACGTACACATATAGGGTTGCACACCCCATACACACCCGGCCCAAAACGACGTCGTTTTGGGCCTGTTGGGAAAAAAAAAAAAAAAATTTAAAACCCCGTCCGTCCTCCTCCTCCACCACCACCACCACCACCTCCTCCGCCCTCCACCACCAACAACTTCCCCTCCTCCCTCCCCGTCAACATCTCCTCCCTCACCCTCCCCCACCCT